>LPNX011083221.1:275849-304920 GCA_001517045.1 Pseudotsuga menziesii
AAAAAGTCAATTTTAGGGGTAGTTTTGATCTCTTCAAGAACCACCACTAAAATTCAAAACTTTTAGTGTCGGTGCTATTAGGGGCAATTTCATAAAGACCACCTCCAAAGCCAAAACCACCCCCAAAAGTGAATTTTGGAGGTGGAAGACAACCGCCCCTAAATTTCAAATTTGTTGTAGTAATAATAATATACTTCACAATTATGTTCCCTTGAGACATGAAATAAATATATGTCTTAGAAGTTGTCTTTCTCTCGAGTGATTCTTGCTAGGAGATGAGCTAGAGTGCAATCGATTGATGTTTTGATGTATTCATGAGATTGATTATTACAATGAAGTCCCTGGTATCTAAGATAGATTCTACTATAATTGAATGGGTGAGAATTAATCCCTAATGGAGGGCATATGTTTTTCCTTGTTTTTTTTAGTTGTTCTCAAGCCCCACTCGTAGTTCAATCCTTGATGTCCACTGAGATCAAGAATGACCCTCCTTGCACTTGCCACCCCAAACATAACTCATCCTTTAAAGCAAAGTACAACTATAAAATACTCCAAGTTAACAAAAATATTACCAAGCATGAAGAAAATGTTTCACCATTTCTAGTTTTAGGCCAATAACCTCCATTTTTCAGTTGCACAACGATCTAGCCCAAAATATGCCATTGAATAAATGAGTTAGAGATATTTTTCACTATTAGATATTTTTTTGATAAGCTCCAATCCAAATCTACTCATTTCAAGCAATATTATCATTTAATGCAATCTTTATTTACTTATGCATGGCATTCACTCCTTACATACCAACAGTTGGTATATTGCATATTGGCGAGTGGTACTTGGAAAATGCACAACTAGCATATTGCTTCCTTACCTTGTTATGGGAATGTTGCTTCGATAGTTTTCAAGCATAATCCATATTTTTTATTTCAATTTATTGTATTAGTGTTTCCAACATGCTCATTTATCGATGGAGTAACTAGATGGATCATAATTGCCAATACTTACAATATGCATGCCCCATACATGCCTCAAACATTAATTTTTCTTACAACCTATTTTCTTTTCTCTCTATTTCAAACAAGAAGTTGGGTATTGAATTGGCATTTGTTTTCAGGAATTTTGCAACCGGTGCGGACACCACTTTTCCTCTACCCTACAAAGTAAAAGTGTAGAACAAAAGAGCACAACAACATATCCTTCCCCTAGATAATCAATTTGATCAACATGAAACCAAAATCATACCTCAGATCTGAGTCCTTTTTGTCCTTGCTCCAAAAGTCCTTCTTGCATTCTTTAGTACCTGCAAAAGATATCAAAGACAAAAGCACAAAGTGAGAGTATCATGGCAAATCAATTATCTATGTCATTGATCAAGGAGTCTAACAACATTTAACCGATATTAACACACATTAAATACAGAAAAGGGAAACACTTTTGTATTAATAATAAAAGAGAGTAAAGTTACAACCAAGCCTTGATTTTGTTGACTTTATTCTCCACAACAGATCTACAATCCTTCACACCTACGATAATATATTCACACACAATCCCACTCTATCTTGCCTCTAAACCAACTCTCAATCCAACATGATAAGGGTGCTTTCTTTGGCCTCCTTCACTCACTCCATGAAGGCTTCATTTATAGGCTATATTTCATGAGATTCACTTAGGAAGTGGATAGGAGGTGATCCCAACAGGTGAGGAAGGCAAATGCCACCTCTCCATAGCTAGTAGGAACCAACTCCATGGAAGCTTTCGCAAGGAATCTTCTAGAATCTTCTTTTTTTCATGTTTTTGGTTGATCGACGCACTTGGCTTGAGGTGAAAGAGAGCCGATGCTTTTTTCTCAACTAGGAGAAGTGCGAACGGTGCTTATTTCCAAAAGACAAACATGAGTCGATGCCTTTTACTCCACAGGACAAAGCACTGTCGGTGCTCTATCAGAACTGGGGAAAAGCGCTGACCTTTCTAGGGGTGGAAAAAAGTTGCCAAAGGAATCTCATGCTAGTATTTCTGAAAGGAAAATAGACAACTGTGGAATTTTTAGGTGCAACAGAATGCCCCCCAAAGTATGAGGCTAGAAGGAAGTGATAGGTGAAATAGTTTACAAGATATAAATCTGGTATAGAGCTAATGAGAGATGAGCTTATAACTGACATAGGACCAATAACTGACTTATCTGACTTGATGATGGTTGCAGACCAATACATTGCAGATCCATGATGATGACTATGTCATGGCTACCAATAATACACTATAGATGCATGAACAACTGATGTAGGAGGGAGAACATGGCTACAAAACATACAAAGTAGATCGATGTTATCTGACCTCAAATACTAAACACAACCACCAGACATACAATGTGGATCCGTGTCAAGACTCCAAATGATATTCAATCGCAACCTGAGGATAGGAAACTATAGGGATGAATCCTAATTGCTCAGGGTCTTCATTCCAATCCCAACAGATACATTCTAACCATGTGAATAAATGTTTTGATGTCGAACATGGTAGCAACCACTTGATTACCAGTCATTGATGTATACTATTAACAAGTGCGAGGGAAATCATCATTAATGCCAATGATCCCCAAGGCATATGAGTACATTCTCCCAAGTGTGAATAGATGTTTTGAAGTTGAACACTTGATAGAATATTTCATTAAGATGTTATTGATGAAAACCTACTATTTAGAGCAAGGAAACTTGCCATTGAGGCATGCATGCTTCAAGGTACTTGTCTAGGTTTATAAATCTAATTCCCAGATGATGAGCTGAAGTCGATAGGAATAGACTCTTCAAATAAGGGCCTTGATGATTCCCCCATCAGTGACATGAAACATGGAACAAAACTTGATTTGAAGTGATTAAACTAACTCATACGTGACTGACTTTATGAATAGGTAACGTTAGTGATGAGTTATTCTTCGGAAGAGACATCCTTTGAAAAATTTGTGGCACGACAAATGACTTGGAACATTGACTTGATGAGACTGAAACCAGGTGTAATGCAAGGAATATGACGGAGCATTATTTGAATTGACTCAAAGGAGTTAGGCGACTCATAAAGTGGATCGACTCGGAGACAAGCTAAATACCCAACTGTTCAGATATGAAAATGTAGAAAGGTGCCATGTTCAAAGGTAGACTATAAAATGTCATAAATACAAATGAAAAACATTCCCCTTTCCCTTAATTTTCCCATCTTGAAGGATGAGTGACTCTTTTCATTTTTATGAGTCCAAAGAGGGTAACAAACACTCGTTGTAGCTCATCACGCGATGAGTCCATTCTCATACATTTTATGAACCTGAGAAAGGAGGGGTCCATTCCTAGATAGGGTCCTTCATCATTTTATTTTTATGAGTCCGATGAAAGTGAACTTAGTATCGTTCATATTTAGAGAGTCTGAACGAAGACACAAGAAGACTCCAAAAGGTCATTTTTCGTAAGTAGCCCTAATTGTTCCAAAAAAGTGATAACCTACCACCGATTAGTTGATCATTTTGATACTTTTACAAGCGTGAACGTAACAAGTTTTCTTGGAAATATTTTTCTGTTTTTATGGAGACTGAAAAGAGCTTAAATATAAATACGTAACGAGTTCTCTTTTTCATAGTTTTTATGAGTCTAAAAAAGCAACAAAAGTGGACTTGACACTCTTTTACTGGTTGTTTAACGAGCATATGAAAATTTTAGAAAGACGCTTGGTACTTTTTCATTTCCACTCTAAGCTTGAAAAAGACAAAAAGAGCTTAAATCATAGCCACGAGCCATATAGATTTGACTTGGAAGCTTAAAAACACATTAAATCCAACTCCATTATGAACTATATAAAACAAATAATAAAAACCCACTTTATTAAAGTAAATTTGGAATTTAAAATAATTTGGAATTAAATAATAATAATAAAAAAGACCAAAATTGCTATAAATAGGATGTAATGGAAAAACGTTATTGCCATTGTTATTTTACCATTTGAAGAACTTGGAGTTGGAGCAAAAGGGGAAAGCTTCTCTTAGTGATTGTCGGTGCCACAGTCCACCGTTTCTCAATTCTCTTGGAGGAGGTAAATGCTAAAACCATTATTTTCATTCCCACATTAATGATATTTGTTTTTGACTGGAGATGGATGGGTTTTAAGGTATTTTGGAAACCCGACCCGCATGCTGGCTGGTGCCATTTTTTCCAACGGTGAGTGTGACGACGCTCTGTTGCACTGGGAAAAGTGTGCCATAGGTGCTTTGTCCATAGTTGACAAGAGCGCTTAGACTTAATGCTCTGCAGTGTTGAGACAGAGGTGCCGTAGGCACTCTATTTGTAGTCAACAGAAGCACTGGGTGCTCTGTCTATGAAGGAAAAAGGCACCGCGGCTAGGGTTTTCTTAAAAACACCATGCCCTCCATCTATTAAAATAATTTTTTTTATCTTTCTTTCATCCATGAAGTGGGTTATAATGCATGTCTATGATGTTTTGCAGGTTCATAACGACATCCACGCCATGGTAATATGGAAAGAGCGTGAGCATGAAACAACAAATTTCCAAGCTATCAATGATCCGACCACTATAGAGGCCCTGCAGAACTATGGGTTGCTGAAATATTTCAGGGTGCCAGGCATCAAGGCTTATATACACCTCTTAGAGTATATCATCGACATGTGGGACCCCGAGCAACAACATTTTGTGGTCGGGACCCACACTCTGACCATTGACGTTGAGGACATATACTTCTTGACTGGGATGTTTTAGAGAGGGAGACAAGTGGTTCTATCTAGCTCACGGGGTGGTGATCTTTCCTTGGATGATATAATTGATAGATATTGTGCACCGAGGATGCATACCCAATCTGGGAAGATCTGTATCCAACAGATAATGGATCTTCCTTTGAGGATGGTAGTTTATACCATCGGGAAGGTTGCCGAGACTAGATCCTCCCACTTGATCACTAAAGCAGATATGTTGTATGCCCTAGAGTGTATGGAGCCTACAGTCTTCAACTGGTGTGAGGGAATGTTAGTTAACCTGAAGGATCAGCTGAACAAGAGCAAGCGGGGGCAGCTCAAACAATTTGGTTATGGATCTGTGGTAGTGTCTTTCATCCTGCATAGGGTGCCTCACATGAGACCCGAGGTGGTTGTGAGTAGAATAGATACTCAGGATCCTAGGATGATCAAGTGGGTTTATGTTATGGCCCGTCATGGTGGTGGGGGTCCCAAGGTTGTCTATGGATCGGCCTTCTTTCGTTGGTTAAGAGGCCATCTACTTATGATCAAGGATTATGCCTATGAGCGGGTAGACTTCCACGAGGATCCAAAACTTCCCCTACCCAAGGGTGAGGAGTGGGATGATCGAGGTAAGAAATACATTATCCACCATGTTTTCAATTTTTCAGATTTATTTATTTTTTATTTTGTAATGCTGAGACAAGTGAGAATGGTTTGTCCAGACGTTGGACCTATTCGTCCAGTTGGGATGTCACCTATTGAGAGGAAGGAAGGAGTTAGAGATATGGTGTCCTATCGCTCCGAGGAAGATAAGGATATTGGATATATTGAGGAGAACCTACAGTGTTTGACTACAGGGATTCTTGATATCACCACTGATGACCTACCCAGGCGTTACCAGTGTCATACTACGAGAGTTTCAGGACGATTCACCAGGCTACTCTGCAGAGTGGCTCAGGCCATCATATGCTACCATGAGCACCGCCGTGATGACTATTCTATAGATACTTTCCATGTTTTTTATATGTAACCATACTGAAAGCCTCGAAGCTTCAAATTTTTCCCTGTATATGTATATTTTGAACTATGACAGTCCTAGACCTTGGGGGCACTGAAAGCTTGACACTTCAGCCCATTTTTGTATCTTAGTTTTACAATTATATATATATATATGTGTGTGTGTGTGTGTGACAAACTTTATTTACATATGTGTGTGCAAAAATGTGATGTGTGAAATGTATACCTATGTATAAATTTACATGAATGTTTTTTTGTTATAATGGATTTTTAATTATGAGCAATATACCAATCTAAGACATAATTAGCTAAGGAATCCGACACAACATTCAAATGTCTCGGAATATGTTGATACATGATTTGCTCAAAAGACCTTTCCAAGACTCTAACCCTTAGAAATGTATGAAGGAGTAGGGGGTTTCAGATGGTGTAGACCCGGTTAAGTTGTTGAACACCTAATTCAGAGTCTAGGTAAACCCTAATCTCCCTTACTTCACTAGCTAGGGCTTCCGTCAATAATCCAATCATTGCGTTATATTCTGCTATGTTGTTGGTGGAGGGACCTAAACAAACACCCCCTGAACTCACCATATCACATGTAGGAGAGTACAGTACCCAAGCTGCTGATGCAAGATTCAATGTGTAAAGATTAGCACCATCTGCGAAACCAGTAAAAGTGGTCATCTATCCATTAGACATTGGACATGCATAAGTAGGTTTTGAAAAACACATCTTGAATCACACAAGAAACCACACTTTTCAAAACAAGACACACAACAATCTATAAACAGTATTTACAAAGAGCCTATGCTAGATCATTAGATGACCTAGGCATAGTATCTTTTAAGGTAGAGTCCATTGCGGGGCTCACCTAGGGGTATCCCATCGTATTCTACTAACTCATATTCCCCCGTTTCCAAAACGCGACTGATAATGTAAGGCTCGTGCCACATAGATTTGAATTTCCTTGCACCCAACTTATCATGCTTCTAATCATAAGTTAAGACCAGATCTCCTTGATTGAAAGAACAGGGCTGAACATATTTGTCATATTGGGATTTCATCCGCTGTTTGTGTGCCTCATTAGCTAAGGAAACATCACGGTGAGTTTCATCAATCTTATTCAGATACATAAATCATTCCTTTTCAATGGTGGTGTTAGGAAGAAGTTTTATAATGAGCTTTAGAGAAAGAATTTTGCATTCTATTGGGAGAGTTTCTTCCAACCCATATACTAGTTGAAAATGTATGAAACCGGTGGAAGTCTTTATAGTGGTCCTATAGGCCCAAAGTGCAAAGAATAGTTGCAAGTGCCAATTTTGTTTGGCATGCCCTACCATTCGTTGAAGCATGGTTTTCAACACTTTATTTATCACTTCAACCTGGCCATTGGCCTGAGGGTAGTAAGGCGTAGAGTTATCATGGTGAAACCCTAACTTTGCACTAAGTTCTACTATCATTTTGTTCTGGAAGTGTGACCTTTGATCAGTCACAATGGCCCTAGGAATCCTGAACCTAGAGATGATATGGTTAAACAAGAACACCACAGTTGTTTTCCCATATTTGGCGTATGTGGGCATGGCCTCATCCCATTTAGTAAAATAGTCCACATCCACAATAATGTAGCCATGCCCTCCGACCGAGGTGTGCTTACAATGCACAAAGTCTATGCCCCATTTCACAAAAGGGGCAACTGCTACAATAGGATGGAGCGGAGTTGGATGGGTGTGCTTCTTAGTGGTAAACATTTGACAAGGTGGACATTTCTTGACAGTTTAAATAAATTCTTTGAAAATTGAAGGCCATAAATACCCTACATGCAAGATCCTTTGGGCAGTAGCCAACCTAGAGAGATGACCACCACAAGCTCCATAGTGGCAATCATTTAAGACAATTTCAACTTCTTCATGTGTAAGACAACGCCAAAATATAGAATAAATGCCACGACAGTATAAGGTATCATTCAAAATGAGATAGTACTTATCCTGGTGGCAGATGTGGTGATGCTCATCGCGAGTGGCAGCGGGATGATATCGTAGAGTCTGTAGATAAAGAATAATATCTCTGTACCATGGATCAGTTGTACTAATGAGAAACAATGATTCATCAGGCAATGAATCGATGGGCTCTATTTCCTCTGTAGTACAGGGAAGGTCACATATAATCTCAACAAAAATAAGGGACTTCTTGGAAGTGGTTTTAGCAAACTCTAACTCAAATTCCTGGAGGATAACGATCCATCATGAGTATTTGCTCCCAAGTACCTGATGTGTCAAAACATATTACATGGGGTTAGAGTCAGCATAAACACTAGTAGTGCGAGGCAAGATATAGTAACAGAACTTCTGGACTGTGTTGATCGTTGCTAGAGCTAGTTTCTCCACATGTGAGTATCGAGTTTTGGAGTCTAGAAGACTCTTACTAGCATAGTAGAGTACATGTTCTTGGTCGTGTTCATCTGTTTGAACTAGGACCATGCCTATAGTTGAAAATGATGCAGCCACGTACATGGAATAATCCTTGGTGTAATCAGGTGGTTGCAACATAGGTGCATGGGTAAGATCATGTTTAAGATTGTCAAACGCGCGTTGTGCGAAGTCATCCCAAACAAAAGGTGTGTCCTTTTTAAGCAGTCGCATAAAACCATGTGTCCTTTTTGCATAGTTGCATACTAAACGACATAAAAAGTTTGTCTTCCCTTGCAAACTTTGGAGTTCTATTACATTAGTTGGGAGTAGGTAGAGCTAGGATGGCTTCGATCTTTAAAGGATCAATACAGATGCTATCCTTAGACACGATGAAACCAATAAATTGGCCAGTTTCGACACATAAAACACATTTGTGGGGGTTCAAACGGATGTTGAAATGATGACATCTAAGAAAAATAGCTCTCAGATGATCAACATGAAGGTCCTGCTGTTTGGAAGGGGCAGGCAGGTTGTCGAGATAAAGATTCACAACGTTTTTGATATCATGAAAATCATACGACATGGAGTGTTGAAACGTAGCACCAACATTTTTTAAGCCAAAAGGTAATTTTTGATAGGCAAAGGTCCCCCATTGGAAAATGAAGGCTGTCTTATGTTGGTGCAAAGGGAGAATTTTGATTTGATTATAGCCGTAAAATCCATCCATGAATGAAAAGGTGACGCTTCTGACATAGTTATCGATTATTTGATCGATATAGGGAGTGGGGAAATTGTCTTTTAGACAAGCCCGATTCAAGTCCCTAAGGTTGATGCAAACCCTAATAATACCCTGCTTTTTGTTCACAGGAACTATATTGGACACCCATTCAGTTAAAGGCACGGGGTAAACGAAACTAGCCCTCAGGATTTTCTCAACCTCCTCTTTAATGGCTGCTGCTTTTTGTGGATGTACCTGGCATAATTTTTGGCGAACTAGATTGGCACCAGGGTAGGTTTTGATCTCATGAACGACAATGGAGGGATTAATTCCTAGCATTTATTTGTATGTCCAAGTGAAGACATCTCGAAATTCCTTGAATAAGGCCGTATATAACTGAACCTCGGAAGGCGAAGAGTTCCAGCCTTTTTGAATATTCTCTGAAACACCAGGTTTCACTGATATTATCCATGGGCATAGTTTTGGCAATGTTGCATAGATTTCCCTGTGACTTGACATGACGTGTGAGAATTGGAGATTGAGGGTCTGTGACTACATTAGATGAAACTGCTAATGCGAAGTGCTCTTCTACCACATGGCAAGGGGGAAGGAAAGAAGATCGATGATGATGATCTCTCAAGGCATCTCTTCTAAGGACATAAATTCCATAATGGATTCATCAGTAGGAAGCGTATGCGAAATATAATATAGAGATACAGGGGGTTATCTAGGAAATATGGTAGGTGATAAAAATATGAGGCCACCAACAAATGATAGTTGATGGTAGGGTCATTGGTGGATTTTATTGCATTGTAGACTTCTTCAGAAGGATTAAGTTATGGTGATTCAACAATTTATTTTCCTTTGTCTATGATAGAGGTAGAAATCATATTGATGGATGCAGTTTGCAAAGTAGGAGGAGGATTTGATAAGGGAAAGACTCCCATGAGTGAAGAGTCTTTAAGAAGGCCTACTTCGATATTCTGATATTGTGGGGTAGTCAAAAGTGGAACGCTATTTTCATTATTGGAAATAGCATTAGGAGTAATGAAATGTAACTGATCTATAGTGACGATTTGGAATGGGAACTGGACGATCCGAAAAATGATCGATGCTATGGCTTGCATAGCATAAAACTAGTTACAATCTAGGAGTAGGTTGTAGTCCAAAGGAGCATCAATGACCTCAATGTGGATGGAAACTAGTCTTCCCCCCCAGTTCGATTTGGATGGCAGACAGTAATCCATAGGGTTGAAATCCATGACCATCAAAAGCCTTGACTGTGGAAGGTGAACGATTGATCTCAGGAGAACCAATGGCTCTCCAACAAGACAGAGACATGACCAAAGTAGAGATTCCCTCCTGCAAAATGGTATGACAAATATTCTTTCTAGAAATATTAGTGATTAGCTGGAAAGCCAACTGATGTGAGAGCCTAGTTTTAAAGTCATCCAGTTTGAAAGCAATGATGTTACTATTCTCAGGATCCATAGCTCCAAGTGTTGTGAGAATTTTTTTTTTGCTGGGTGGGACAAGTTTGGAGTACTTCTAGGGACAACATAGCGCATGGTTCCTAGGCCAAATCTTCTGCAATGTTATAATATTGGGAAGCAGAGACGTTAGGATTAATAACGGACTTGCGAAGCATAATCTTGGGTGGGAGAAAAATTGCCTCAGGTATAGGTTTTTCAATATGAATACCATTACCAAGAGGAGGTGTAGATGCTGAGGGTTTATCAGATGGAACTTCATCAGGTTTCTTCTCTGGAGGGGGTTCATAACTATGTGATCTTGTATTTAGGTTAATCGTTTCAATGGACATTATTTTAACTTCATCAATGGATGGAGAAGGCCCATGCAAATATTGATGATTAATCGATTGTTGTTGGGTGGGGAAAGGGTCTTTAAGAATTGCTGGAGGGGGTGAAATTTTCAAAAACTTGTTAACTTCTTCACAATGAGGACATTCCTTGGTGAAATGATCACCTCCACAGACTAAGCAGGGATATTTCACCTTTCTCTTACATCTAGAATTGGCATCAACATTTGGTGATTTATTACCTTCCAGTTGATTATCGGGTTTTTTTCTTTTATTCTTACCTTTTTTTTTCCACTCGAAGATTCAGTGGATTGAACCGCATTTACTTCGGTGGAAGCAACAGGAGGAGGTGCAGTTTTGGATGGTGGTGCTGGTTGACTTACTGGTGCAGTGGATTGGGTTTGTTTCTTGGTATATTTTTCCGTTGTTTGGGTTTGAATTGAACCAAGGATGCCATTAGTAGGTGGTTTAGTTGCAGGTCTTGATGGGTCCGATGTGGGATGGAGAGCATGAGGGATTAAATCATACAGAGTACTTGACTGGGAATAAACCACGTCTAGGTATTGAGCACGACTAATAGTTTTCTCTTCCATAACAACACCTCCCATGGAAACATCTCTAGCAATAGGTGGCAGCAAAGATTCTGTGAACCAATCAACGAGTAGCTGGTCAGGAATGGGAGCCTAGATTAACCTACGTCTTCGTCTCCATTCGTGAATGTTATCGAAGATATGTGTCGAAGTATTTTGTCAAAGAAAGGTTAACATGTCTGTACCTGTCTCATAGTGGATTAAGTAGATGAAAGTGGGTTAAGAACGCCATTTATAAAGCATTAAAATCCAAGAAAGAGTTTTGTGGTAGCTCTATATACCATTTTGCAGCAATGCCTATGAGCGTTGTCTGAAATAAGCATAGATGGATTGAGCCATCCATCAGAGAATTTGATGAACACCATAGATGAAAATTCATCACGTGGTTCTTAGGGTCCTCACTGGGTTTACTGTCAAATTTTGGTATATCTGAAGGTAACTTGACTGGAATGGTTGGCTAGGAGGGGTAACGATGAATTGGATCATTTATCAATCTGGACAGATTTGTCATATCTAAGGTAGCTATAAATGGTAATTGTTGATTGGGTTGAGGGTATTGGTAATACTATTATGGCATTTGCAGACCAGTAGGAACATTGGCAGATTGATAAATGGGCATAGACGATGCCCCCGAGACTGCTTGGTTAGGTTGTTGGTTACTCGAAGGTCCTCTAAGCGGGGGGCCACTCGAGGGAGGTGGGCCTCTAGGGGGTGGTCCTCCAGGGGGAAGTGGTGGTGGACCTCTAGGAGGAGGTGGTGGTGGTGGTCCCCCAGGTGGGGGTCCTCTAGGTGGGGGGGTCCTCCAGATGGAGGTTTGCCATGAGGTGGTCCTCCAGGGGGTGGGCCTTAAGGAGGGGGTCCTCTAGGAGGAGGTCCTCTAAATGGTGACCCTCTAGGTAGAGGGCCTCTAGGTGGAGGCCCTCTAGATGGTCCACCAAATCCTCCAGATCCTCCAGACCATCCAGGTCCTCTAGGTCCTCTCGGGGGTCCTCCAAGTGGTGGACCTCCAGGAGGACCTCCATATCCTCCAGTAGTGTTTACAAAAGCTACTCCATAGGATGGGGAATTCGACCAATTTGGTTGTCCCCAAGGTACGAAAACATTTCCAGGGTAAGGAATTTCTGGATAGACTATCGCTGACGGTGCTAGTTGATAAGCCTGATGAACCGTGGGTGGTTGATTCCCTAGGTAAGTGTATCCCCAAGAAAGTGGAGCAATGACAGGTTGTAACCATGAGGATCCTCCTTGTCCAGTAGGAAGTACAATCGTAGTGGTATTAGGAGGAGGGATGTATGCCGCTGGTGGTCCATTAGGCAGGTTTTGCCCCAAGTTGGAAATAGTCCCTCTGGTAGATGAAGGAATTGGTGCCAGGCGATGCCCCCTCGGGTGTAGTAACTATCAAAGAGTTTGAAATAGATCGAGAATTCTGACTGGAAGAGGGGGTTTGAACTGGATTTTGATTAGGATTGGGGGTGGAAAATGGATCTTTAGTAACCAAGTTTTGGCTCGGTGACTCTATAAGAAGAGTTATGTGTGATGGTGAAAGGGAACAATACCCAGGTGGATTTGTTCTTGAAGGATTGGGATGAGGAGATATACTTCTTCTTCTCAACTTTTCTGCACTTTTTTTCAAATGCTCGATATATTAACGAAATAATTCTTCATTTCACAGAGCATTATGGAGAAGCTGTCTTAAAGGGGAAAGTATAGATGGCTCCAGTTCAGCTGTAGTAGTTCCGTACTCAGCAATGGATTGTCCTAGAGAGGTTCTCCAAAAAGGATCATTTGGGCCATATTCTGATTCTATAGTTGCATCCGGTGTATGATTAAACGTCCAGTCGGATGTGTCGGGTTGACCTACCATTGGAAAATGAAAGGTTGTGTCAGCTGCAGGAGGAATTTGGACCAAAGGATTGTTATAAACAAAGAAATATTCTCTAGTTTCAGTAGCTGAAGTGGTTTCCATATGATCATCAATAGAATCTGGTCGTTCCATGCTTTCACCTTCATGTCCTTCCACGATAGGAGGAGAGTCTAGTGGTAAACCTTGCAATCTACAAGAACGCCTCACAAATTGCTCAGCATAGGTGACGACTGGATTTTTATACCCTAGGTCAAAAAAGAAAGAAACACACAGACAAAACTACACAGGCTAAAGGTTGCAAGCAGACTTAAATGATAGGATGGGCTGAAGATAGCCAATCTCTCACAGGATTGTCAAGTTGTCACAACTCGTGATATACCGCAGGGTCCAACAGTGAAACATGACAAGGAGGATTGGGACCATCCCTTGCCTAAACACCCGATTACCTGGATGACATGTGCATAGTAGCTCCCCGAGTGTTGTTCTCGGTGTATTTCTCCAACAAGACGACCAAAGGGATTTTCTCAAATGGTTTGGGAATCCTAGTAGGGTCTCCATATATACACAAGGTACGTGGGAGCTCAAATCCGTGCTAGTGCTATCTGATGCACAACCGTTCGATAAGGGCCCTCTGATATACAATTGAGTACATGAAGTACCTTTCGATATACCTCAAGGGTACATGAAATGTCACTCTATATACCGACGGTATGCGGAGGAACCACATAGACCCTGGGATGTAGTGCAGGCATGTAACGACAACTCCTATGTTTTAAAGATGTCGGAACACATCTCAACCCTATCACTCAAATTTCTATAAAATTTTAGCCTAAATCTATCGTATATTTTATCTGAATGATCAGTGAATGTTTGTGAGGTGTCTCTCCAAAATGAAAATTTTAATCTATATGTGATGTCATTTTTTCTTCAATGAGAACTATCTAGAGTAGGGAAAAGACCATTTCGTTTTCTTTCAAAAACACAAAAATCCACCACTATTTTCACCAATTCAAATGCAATACCTAAGAAGTGATTCTAAAAATTATTCTTCAAACACAAAGTTCTTCACCAATAAAACCTCTAATTCTTTGAAACGAGAAAGAAATACAAAGCCTCTAATGTTTATAAGAATCAACTCTATTCAATTCACACCAAAAAGATTCACTTGCCTAAATCATTTATGAAATCCAAAATGAACTTTTATAAGAAAAAACAAGGCAAGGTAACTAGTTTCTTTTTGTATTTTCAAATGTTATCTTGAAGCATAAAGGACACAAAGCAGTTTAAAGCAAACTAACTTAATGAGAGGCTATAGATTTCCTTTTCAAAATGAACTTTTTAAAAGATCGAACTAGACAAATCCAAAAAACCCAAGACTGATTTTCACGCAATTCCTTTCACTATAAATTTTTCACTAATAAATAAGGTGAATGTTTTGAAACTGAGCTCAATGAATGAGAACTAGTTTATCAAAACCACCAGAATCAATCAATCACAAAACCCAAGCAAATCACACTGGATTTTTTTCAGAGGAATAAAAAATACAAAAAATGAAAATATAGGAAGTTCAAAGGACCTACCTCGGTGCACAAAGGAAAGATACACCAAAGCATTGTAGGGTTGTACGATGCTTCTTGTCCACTAAAACATGGCATCGTCGACGCTCTGTACAAATTGCGAAAAGGTGTTGTCAACGCTGAGCACCAAGAGGCAAAATGCGCCTAGGAGGTGATGACGCTATGTCAGACAAAGATAGTTGCGTGGACAGATATGTAGATGTAAAAAGTAAAGATCTGCAGAAGAAAACAATAGGTTGGAATGAGTTGGACTGAAAAATTTGAAACAAATTTTAAACAAAAGCAATTACAAGTACAATAAGATAGATCACTTACCTTATCAGTTGGAATGAGCTAAGGTAGAGAGTGAAAAATTCATAAGTAATAAAGTTACCTAATAGTTATAGATCTAACTGTATCTGCTCCAGATCTGGTTGGATCTACCCCAAATCTGACCGGATTAATGCGTACCCAGTATGGTCAACAGTTTTGTTTTCAGGAATTTTGCAACTGGTGCAGACACCGCTTATTCCTCTACCTTGTAAAGAACAAGTGTAGAACAAAAGAGCACAATAGCATATCCTTCCCCTAGATAATCAATTTGATCAACATGAAACCAAAATCATACCTCAATTCTGAGTCCTTTTTGTCCTTGCTCCAAAAGTCCTTATTGCAATCTTCAATACCTGCAAAAGATATCAAAAGACAAAAGCACAAAGTGAGAGTATCATGGAAAATCAATTATCTATGTCAGTGATCAAGGAGTCTAACAACATTTAACTGATATTAACACACATTAAATACAGGAAAGGAGAACACTTTTGTATTAATAATAAAAGAGAGTAAAGTTATAACCAAGCCTTGATGTTGTTGGCTTTATTCTCCATAACATATCTACAATCTGTCACAACTACAAAAATCTCTTCACACATAAGCTCATTCTATATTGCCTCTAAACCAGCTCTGAATCCAATAACGTATGGGTTCTTTCTTTTGCCTCCTTCACTCACTCCATGAAGGCTTCATTTATAGGCCATATTTCATGAGATTCACTTAGGAAATGGATAGGAGGTGATCCCAACAGGCGAGGAAGGAGAATTCCACCTCTCCCTAGATAGTAGGAACCAACTCCACAGAAGCTTTCACAAGGAAGCTTCTAGACTCTTCTTTTTTTCATGTTTTTGGTAGATCGACACACTTAGCTTCAGCTGAAAGAGAGTCGACGCTTTTTGCTCAACTAGTAGAAGCACCAATGATGACTACTACCAAAATACAAACAAGAGTCAACGCCTTTTACTCCACAAGATAGAGCACCGTCGATGCTCTATCAGAACTGGGGAAAAGCGCCAACCTTTCTAGGGATGGAAAAAAGTTGCCAAAGGAATCTCATGCTAGGTTTTCTGAAAGGAAAACAGGCAAGTGTGGAATTTTTAGGTGCAACAACATTGAATAGATTTGGATATTGATACCTAAGTATTAATCGATTCTATCCAAATATATTCAACAACACACTCATGTTTGACAAGGCTTGACAAATCCCAATAATGGTAAGCTGAGGTTCATGAAATGCCATTAGAGGTCCATCCCATGTATGCATGATAGATCTACATTGTAAGGTTCTTGAATTTGCATAAATACAAACATACATATTCTCACTAGCATAATAAATACATATGACGAGGATTTGCTAAACTATAATCAATATCTAATGAAGAAATATATAATTGAATGATAAATTTGAAATTAACCTTATTTAAAGTTACCAATTATTGATTCTAGGGGTTGATGCGATGATAGGTTGACAATTTAAATAAAGTTGCACATCATCCCTTTGCACAGTGTGGCATAGTTATGCCCCCATGGAGTAAAAAAGGTTACAAATAACAATACAAGCCATGCATGGCATCCAATTTGAAATGGCAGGGCCGGGGGGGTGGACGGAGGGGGGGGATCCTATTTTTTGAATAGAGAAATAACAATAGGAACCAAGAGAAACCCTCCCCAATAGGCTAAAGACAATGGAGTTAGCCCTCCCATATTTCTCTAACAAAACGGATGCCTCTCTAAGGAAGACAAGAATCCCTACATAACCATTCCATCTAAAGCCATTAATTAGGAGATTGAATTTATGAAGAACCATTCCCTAATTTATCATTTCATAATATTTTGGCCTCTACAATGCATTATCATATGATGATTGCAACAATGTCAAGGGTAAAAAAATGATTTCACTAGATATTATGCACAAAGGTTTCTTCATAGACATCTTTTCACTTATAGGGGATAAAAGGAGAATTTTTAATGTAGGGCCATATTCCCTCGACTTAGAAATTTTACAAATCCAATGGTAGACAAAATTATTTGATCCAACCAAACAAGACCTTGGAAAATCCTCGATATCGATTTATTTTACACTCTCCCTATATAATATTGGATTTAAAATACTTTTTTCAAGGAAAGTGACGAGCATTATCTATCGACATTAATATTGTACCATGTTTGGAACAAGACAACAACATGAATGCTACATTTAAACCTCTACTTTAATCATCAGCCTACGGATTCGTACAAACTTATGAGGGTATTTCACAATATATGTAACTACAAAGGAGATAACCATGTATGGTAGTATGTAAAACCTAATATGATCATTCAAAATAACATAGCTTCTAGCTATCATCAAAAGAAAAGGTAAAAAAAAAATTAACTAGGGATTGCTAGAGCACAAGATCCTACTTCCCTACTTGGAATCCATTTCCTTATCAACATAATTAGATATAAGATATAAGTACTAAGAGATTTCTCTTTCATGTAACAAACTTTAGTGAAAACGTCCCAGTAACTCTTCTACAGTTTACCAAATACAAACAATGCCAACCTAAATCATTCATACAAGTGATCAAAACAGGCAGAGATCTTTATTTCTACCAAGCATGGATAATCAAGATCTTATGTGGACAAGAATAATATCTAACTTGCAATCACATTTAAAAAAACGAGCTGGTAATTATGAAACAACTTGTTTGGTTGTACTCGAACCCTTATAAATGGATTAGTCAACCGATTGATGATAATTCCATAGTAAAAATATGTGAGGAACCTGCTGCAATAAATAATGAAAATGCACGATATAATGGAAATAACAGAACACAGAAGGAATTTTATTGATCGTAGGCCACTTCGAGGGGGCAACCTCGTTTGAGCAAGCTCAATACAAATAACTCTTGGATTCCTTCATTGTCCTCAACACGTACTTATATACTAAACAACTAATGCTCCCCATGAATCTGGGATAATACAACATACTAATGAGACGACTTACAAAGCATATGTGTCCAAAAAAATATACTAACGAAATAAAGAGGAGGGTTGACACGAGTTCTTAGCAAAATATAATTTCCAAATAATTGATTATTAAAAATTACAATGCTTGGGCCTTTATATGGGCCTACTAATACATTCTCATTAAAAGGTTACGTCTTTTTAATGTAAATGGTTTAACTATTATTATTATTTTTATATTACTTATTATGGATTATTTAATGTTATGTTTGTTACATTTCCTTCCCCTTAAGGGAAGCTATTTACTCAAATATTTTTTTAGTGAAGGACTTATCAAGTATTTTTGTAACATATTCTCATGTCTCTCTAAACCTGTAACTCCGACACTTGACAAAACATGGCGATATAATTTTTCAATCCCGGAACTGAAATGTTACATTTCCTGGGAAGTGATCCATCTGATATTTACCTCTATAAGAGCTAATTGTTGGTCGCTTTGTTGGATAAATCTTCCCATTTTCTGTTTAGGTTGTAGATTTTATGTTCTTCCGCATATGAATTCATAGCTTACTTGTTTATGTTCATTTTGACCCTGTCGTTGGTCAAAATGACTTTTATAATTAGGGCGTCGATAAGGAGTTTTTATTGTTTGCTTTTTCTGCTGGATTGACTTCTTTGAATTGTGATGAGAATCAAATTTGTTTTTGTTTCTTCTTTATCAACTTGATTTTGTTTTTCGGAGAGTCTAAATGCTTCCTTCTGTATTTGCACACTTTGAATCTCCTCTAACCTTTTGTCTTGCGACATTTTTTCCTCTTTTAACTTCTTGATTTGTTCCTCTAATTCTTGATTAGAACTTCTCAGGTGTTGGTTTTATTCCTCTTTATCCAATATTTTTCCTTCAGTGTATTAGTTTGGTTGTTCTGTCTTCTTGGAACCTTTTAACTTCCTAATTTTTCCAAGTAATGTCTTGTTATGGTTTTTTAATCGATATATATCTTTATTGTTATTTAATAACGTGCTTTTGACAACTGTAATCTCCAACTTGTGCGCCTTTTTTGTGTCGTCATATTTCTATTAGAATTCAACAATCTGTTACTGAAGGTGGGAATTCTCTGCTTCTAGGCATCTTACTTTCGTTTGAATGTGCTGTTATAGCGGATTTCACCACACTAGGTGAATCACACATTGTATGGCCTTCCCCTATCCCGCTGCAGACTCATTAGCCCCTATGGACCACTTTTTGTCTTTTGATGTATCCTTAATCATCCCTAAAAACATAAGAAAAGTGATATACACGGCTTTTTCCCTAATAACCGCGTACATACGCGGATATTCCCCATATAGTCGCGTACATCAAGATGTGTGCATAATCCAAATCCTTTTGGAGTTTTCCTTGACTTGGATCCGACTCATATGACTCCTGGCCTTCCATATGCCTTGAGATCGCACGGATTCGACTTTTCAATATCCCTTTGAAAAGCTATATAAGGAACCCCTTGGTACATTGAAAGCGAAAGAGAGAATTGAGAGTAACGAAACTATAGTCCATTGTTGCCAGAACTTATGCTTGAGTCTGCATCCCTTTGTCCCTTGGAGCACTGTTGTGTTCTTCCCAAGCTTGCCTTTTGCTAGTAAGCTTGCTATCGAAGTGATGGAGGATTGAGGTGGTGGAGGCCCAAGTGGGGGATTCAGTTTCTCTGGTTCGTAGGCGTGCCGTCAGAGGTTGTCACTTGTAATATCTGATTCATATTAATAGAAATATCTTTTCCTGTCCAGTAATGTGTATTTGAATGAATATTGTATCCATTGGAATATGTCAAATGCTTTTACATTATTGATTATATATGCAAGAATAGATCTAACACCATGAAATATAGTATGCTTGTATTGTTTACTTGTTGTTGAGGACGTGTTATAACAATTCAAGCTAAAGATTGGAAAGCTCAACGGGGATCTACTTCAACTGTCCGGAATAAGGTACGAGGTTCGATTCTTTAGTGTTAGATGTTTTTATTTCTATTGCATATTGGGAAATATTGATTTCTGGAGTCTAGCTGTCTGTTGTGGTACCCCAAGCCATAGGAATTTCTCTCCGTAACAGAATTGGCGACTCCGCTGGGGATGTCCCTTGTTTTTATTTGGGGGTTTACGGGCACAATGGGCTTGATATTATTGACTTGCTCTCTATTTCTCCTTGTTTCTGGGTTGCATTTTATAGTATGTTCATCCATTGACACTCCCCTTTATTTGTTTGACCCTTGGCCTGCTTTTTACCACTGCCTTCTCTGTATACACAGGTTTTTGACCAAAAATCGCGTACATACACGGATTTTTGGCCAAAAGTCGTGTATACACGTATATTTTAGACTAAAATTCTTTTTTCCACACAGGTTTTTGGCCAAAAGTCGCATACAAGGGCCTTCCCATGCGGGTTTTTGGCCAAAAGTTGCGTATATTTGCTTTTCCATGCGGGTTTTTGGCTTAAAGTCGCGTACATACGTAGCTGTTATTTATACAGTCGCGTACATCCTCCCTTTTGGTGAGTTTGATGTTGGGGGAAGTTGCTGGGTGGGTTGTGAGTGTGGTTGGGTCTTCCTTGGGTCTGATGTTGTCTGTTGGATGCTTCTTTTGTGACCAGAGACCGCTTTTTCATTGATTTTTTCTTTGAAAGTAGTCTTAGTCATTTATCCTTTTTGTTTTTCCATTAGTGCATTACTCTTTTGGTCTTGGTGTCTTGCTGGGCTTGTCTTTTATACTTGTTGCGGAGACTAAGAGTTTTAGATGACTTTTGTTGCATTTTTCATTCTTTTATATTGAAAAATACAAAGTAGTTGCACTCTTAGTTGCATCTTAGATATGGATTTGAGGAAGTACTTGCATTGGATTGCTTGGATGAGAGTTGTGTTTAGGCTTTCATGTAGGAAGGATTGCATTGGCATTGGGAAAGGAATATATATTTGTGCATCTCATGTAGTGGCATACCCTATTTTTCATTTGACAAAGATTGCACTTAGCATTGTTTGTTATGGTGTGCATATTTATTTCACTGCTGAGTCATAATGTCATTAGTTGCATGGCCATTTCCCTTTGAATAATTACAGCCAATTAAAATCAACGCTAAATAAAATGAATTACACTCTTTTCTTTTCTAGGGTGCACCAACAAGCTTAGGTTTTAGGATCTTGGAATAGTTCATTGTAAGTCAATTCTCCAAGATCACTAAACAACAACAACTAGGTGTCTGTCCAGGGAGTGTGTGAAATCCTTGGTATAACCATCGTTCTCAGGATCCTCCTCTCAAACGGGAGTTAAGCATGAGGCAGTGTGAGCGGTTATTGATTGGGATGACCCCTAGTCGATAACTAAGTAGCACTGGTGATATTGCCAGGATTGTATTCGTATCTGGGGGCTCTTTCGAGAGTTTCGGGCTTTGCTACCCTGCCCATACGGTCAATCCCGCCAGCGACTGTCCGCCTGAGCTTTGATTATATTGAGGTGACCTTAGTGACCTTAGCTAGGATATCGAGGGGGTACTTGCAGAGGTTATTCTGCATGTGTCCCGGCCAGGTAGAGGTCGGACAGCATAGTCGCTTTATGCGTTGAAGCTGAGGGCCACTATAATTGGTTACGTACCTCCGCTTGTAGTGTATGGGAGTTTCAGGCCTCTCCTAGGCGAGACATACCTACTGCATTCGGGAGCTCACATATCCTCCCCTTGGTTTGCTTGTATTTTGGCTGTAGATTCTCTTAGGAGTGTGTTCTTTGTGCGCTAGTTGGCCTTTGGGATCGTGGTTACTTGAGTATAATTATGCTCTCTTGAGTTTGGGTCCTTTTATTTTTGGCATGCCTGGTATCCTATCACCTATCCTTGGTCCTAGTGCAGAACCTGGTGTCAGACTTGGGGGCATCATATCCCCTTACCCTACTCGTATATTTGGGAGTGGTCACATTCTTCCCTCTATTCCATTTGTGGAGGATGTTGAGGCCCTTCTTTGGTCTTTACACCAGTGGTCACCCTCATGGGGGTGGTAGTGGATGCATGAATGTTGGTTCTACACCTTACTTTGCTTTTTATGTCCCATCGTCCATCGCATTGTTTCCTTTGGGTGCTATTGTCATGATCATTCCTTCCTATTCCCTATAATTGGTTTCCTTATTGACTATTTTGGGTTGTTTTGGTCTAATATGGTTGTCATTTAGGATCCAGTTTTTGTACACTCTCTCCGAGGTTTCGACCCGTTTGTGCCTAGCATAGGTATTATGTCTGAACTGGCATATAGGTTAGGATTTCACATCCGCTTGCACTTATGCATTGCCTTATGACCATTCCATCTTAACCTTAGGTACGAACCCATTCCATAGTATCATGGAACCTTCATGTTGTTGTTAGAAGTGGTACTATGTGAATGGTAGAGCTTTCCTGTACATGGGTGCCCTAGTTAGCTCCCCTTTGCATTTGGTGCCCATGCTGTGAGTCCTCTCTTAGGGCCGGGAGTCCGTTGTATAGTACTGCCATGACATTTTGCAAGAGCCTCATACTCCTCTTGATCTTATGCTGGCCATGTTCCCTCTAGACTCCCTTGTATCAAGTTGTGGATGCATTATCATGAGCTTGGCCTGTCTTATTGAGCTTTATGCCGGCTCCCCTGACATTGCGTTTCAGCCATATATCCTGAGCTTGTCTCATGTCTAGCCATGTAGTGCCATTTTTTATATCCTTCGCAGCTTGATTTCCCTTTTTACTAGGAGGGGATTTTCCCCCGAGTGTCGATATCCTACACATGTATCCTTGCATTGAGCATAGGTATGTTCCACTGCTTGGAACTAGTTTGTTTTCCCTTATGACACTTGTCTCCTCCTAGTTTGTAACTATAAAGCTAGTTTATTATTTTTTCAAGCTTTTCAAATAATTGAAAAAGTCCAAAAAAATCAAAAAACCAAAAATCCAGACAAGAAAAGATATTATCTTTGGCAGCTGTCGAGTCGTGTCACCTTCGAACAGAGAACTGTATATCACACCCGTTGGTTGGGTTATAGTTTGACTTTAGGAACTGTACTCATTTATCTGAGTTTAGCTCCACCGACTGGTTATGCTTCCAGTCCCTATGGAGCCTCTATTGATGCCTCCTGGGTCATAGAGATGTCCCAATTTGTATATCGAGTCTATGCTGCCTTCATTCAGTCACCATACATCGTTATGATCTTGTTCGAAGGAAGTTGAAACCTGAGTCGACGATTCCTCAGTTATCTTGACTTTGCATGTCGGCCATTCCCGGTACAGTTCCTGGTTCGTGCACCTTATGATCGAGTCCTTCCACATTAGATAGCTTTGCTGAGTACCTTGTGTTGGATGATGGGGGATGCCTTAATGCCCTCCTTCCAGCGGATTTCATCCCATCGACTTCAGATCATTTATTCTGGGATTGGAGTCTAGAGTCATTTTGAGTGCCTTGAGACTTGCAGTCATCAGTGGTAGGTTCTCTCACCATCGACAGTTTTGGGAATACATCAATGTCCCCTGATCGATGGATTCTCTCAAGTGTTATACCTCAACACATTTATTCACACTTTTTAGTTTGCACTCTAGTACCTTGATTCCCATTTTCATTATCGGTGGGTGATCTCGCGTCTGTTAACGGTATACATCAATGACCGGTAATTAGACGATGGACTACTATGTTCGACCTCGACACCTCTATTCGCATAGTAGGACATGTACTCATAGCGGTTTGTGTAGAAGACCTTCCAGATTGGTGGCATCTCTTATATGCTACCTCCTTGATCGTGCCAGTATTCATGAGATTTCAGCTCTCGTGACTTGTTCCAGTATATGCCAGACATTTCCAGCCATTATGGAGATCTTGATCTATTGTATATCTTCAGCCTTTGTGGAGATCATGGTCCTTTCTATATCTTCATCATGGAGATTCTGATCTATGTATATTATACGTGGCGATGACCACATATGTTCTATCATGTTTCATGCCTATTCATGGCCATTGTACTCTTATGTATCCAGGACTGCTATATGTATTTGCAGTTGTATGCAGAGTTGTATTATGGTACTATGCTGATTGGGTGGCTGGTCTTCCATTTGGGTACCTTCATCACTTCACTTCTGGGATGGAATTATAATGTATTTCGGCCATCGTATAACCCCTCTGATCTCATACATTAGGGGGCATTTGTTATAGCGGATTTCACCACACTAGGTGAATCACACATTGTATGGCCTTCCCCTATCCCGCTGCAGACTCATTAGCCCATATGGACCACTTTTTGTCTTTTGATGTATCCTTTATCATCCCTAAAAACATAAGAAAAGTGATATACGCGGCTTTTCCCCCGATAACCGCATACATACGCGGATATTCCCCATATAGTCACGTACATCGGGATGTGTGCATAATCCAAATCCTTTTGGAGTTTTCCTTGACTTGGATCCGACTCATATGACTCATGGCCTTCCATATGCCTTGAGATCGCACGGATTCAACCTTTCAATATCCCTTTGAAAAGCTATATAAGGAACCCCTTGGTACATTGAAAGCGAAAGAGAGAATTGAGAGTAACAAAACTATAGTCCATTGTTTCCAGAACTTATGCTTGAGTCTGCATCCCTTTGTCCCTTGGAGCACTATTGTGTTCTTCCCAATCTTGCCTTTTGCTAGTAAGCTTGCTATCGAAGTGATGGAGGATTGAGGTGGTGGAGGCCCAAGTGGGGGATTCAGTTTCTCCGGTTCACAGGCATGCCGTCAGAGGTTGTCACTTGTAATCTCTGATTCATATTAATAGAAATATTTTTTCCTGTCCAGTAATGTGTATTTGAATGAATATTGTATCCATTGGAATATGTCAAATGCTTTTACATTATTGATTATATATGCAAGAATAGATCTAGCACCATGAAATATAGTATGCTTGTATTGTTTACTTGTTGTTGAGGACGTGTTATATCAATTCAAGCTAAAGATTGGAAAGCTCAACGGGGATCTACTTCAATCGTCCGGAATAAGGTACGAGGTTCGATCCTTTAGTGTTAGATGTTTTAATTTCTATTGCATATTGGGAAATATTTATTTCTGGAGTCTAGCTGTCTGTTGTGGTACCCCAAGCCATAGGAATTTCTCTCCGTAACATGTGCCTAATTTCGTCTTCTTTCTCCTTGATGATTTTGTTTAAACATTTTATTTCTTCTTCTAGATCATTATTGATTCTATAAGGTGGTTCTTCTATATTTTTTGAATTTTTGATTTTGTCTTCCAGATTTTGATTTTGACTTTTTAGATTTGAAATTTCCTCATCCTTATATAATAATATTTACTGAAGCTCTTTCTTTTGATCTCTTAAGCTACGATTCTCCTATTCTGCTAAAATATTTCACAATTCTTGTTTCATAATATTGAACTGAAGATCTTTATTGGTTGCTTTATTTTTCTCTAACTCATCCAATGTTGTTTGCAACTGCGACTTCATTTCTGAATATGTAGGTGGGTCAGTGCAAGAAGATGATGGACCTTTTTGGCGCGTTAGATGCAATAGAAACTTGAAAAATCAGGCATCCCTCAACTTACTTGGATTTTTTGAGATACTTATGCAAAATATCTTGCATTGAGTAAAAAACATGAAATGTAGGAAATTGAATCACCTTTCCGAATATATAACTTTTATGTATCGAAAATTTGCATAGATATGTCAAATTTCATTTTTCCTAACAGGCACTTTTTATTTTTCAAGGAAATTATAAGGTATATGTTTTTGTGGGTGCAGCCTTTGAGGGCCTAAATGATCGAATCAAGCTACACAAATTGACATCCATGTAGAGAACCCATAGCACTAGTGCGGCATTATTTTTCAAAAATTAAATTAGTAATTTTATAATATTTTTATAATTGCCTAAGTGAGAAAACTTCGAAAATGGTACGTGTTTTGTGGGTGCAGCCTTTGAAGGTCTTAATGCAAAAATCATGAAATGGGGTTTTGATAGAACGTAGAGGTTAGTGTCTACTTGTGCACCATACAATTTTTGTTTGAAGTGATCAAGAATTGAAAAAGTTATAGAAGAAACACTACCAGTGTGTTTTTTGAGTTGAGGAGTGATGACAGAAGATAAATAAGAAAAAAATAGAAAAAATTATGTATTCTTGTTAAAATTTACATATTTAGAATCTGCAAAAAAAACCATATCTGTTTCTAAAATCTTATAAAAAATGGAGGTGTGCAGCACAATAAGACGAACCGTTAAACATGAGCATATTGAAAATATGGATATAAGGTTGAATTTGCCATGGTTTATCATACTCCAAGGCACAGGCATGTTGAATCCAAAGAAAAGTACAAAGCAGACACATAGGCATAGGAATTCCATGAAAGCATGGGTGGAGGCTCGGCCTTATCATTTGGAGGGAATAAAAATTTGAATTTAACAATACGCGCGTGCGATTTAACACTACAAAATGCGTGCGCGTTATATAAACACAAAACGCGAGCGCGTTATGTTCATATAAATTGCGTGCGCGATATGTGAAACCAAAAAAATAGTGCCAACATAATTTTGACATAATGCTTGGGATCATAATGCTTCTATTCTTCAAGTTGGTGTACACTCCACATATAACATAAGGTTTGTAGATTCATTAATCTAAAATACATCAAATGGTATCACACAAATGATATAGAATGTGTGTGTATACTATTACTACTAGAAGTATTAGTATTAAACTAGTTACTAATTGTACACTGATTGGTGATGGAGAGAGGGATCTGGTACATAACGACGCCTAGGGATTTCTACTAGTGACCTACTCCAACCTCTTCCATAGCCCTAATGACCTGCTACAATTTTCCAATGCATCATGTCTCCAGTATTATGCCAATAGCGGCAACCTTAGCTCCTTCAATGGCGACATCTGATGCTCCCACAGGTGCTTTATATGATACACAAATAATAAATCCCTCTTGTAGTGAAATAATTCATCATCATCATCACCTTCCTCATCATCATCATCCCCATCGCCATCATCATTATCCTCATCATCATTATCATCATCCTCATCCTCATCGTCATCATCAGCTTCATCATCACCATCATCATCATCATCAACATGATCATCATCATCACCATCAACATCATGAACATCGTCATCATCATCATCACCATCATCCTCATCATCATCACCATCATCTTCATCATCATCATCATCATCACCTTCCTCATCATCATCATCCCCATCGCCATCATCATTATCCTCATCATCATTATCATCATCCTCATCCTCATCGTCATCATCAGCTTCATCATCACCATCATCATCATCATCAACATGATCATCATCATCACCATCAACATCATGAACATCGTCATCATCATCATCACCATCATCCTCATCATCATCACCATCATCTTCATCATCATCATCATCATCACCATCATCCTCATCATCATCACCATCATCTTCATCATCATCATCATCATCACCTTCATCATCATCATCAACATTCATCATCATTCATCATCACCATCAACATCGTGAACATCATCATCATCATCCTCATCATCATCACCATCAACATCAACAACATCATCCTCATCATCAACATCATGATCATCATGAACATCCTCATCATCATGAACATCCTCATCCTCATCATCATCATCATTCATCATGAACATCATGAACATCATCATCATCATGAACATCATGAACATCACCATCCTCATCCTCATCCTCATCATCATCATCATTCATCATCATCATCATCATCACCTTCATCATCGTCATCATCATCATCATCATTCATCATCATCATCATCATCACCTTCATCATCGTCATCATCATCATCATCATTCATCATCACCATCAACATCGTGAACATCATCATCGTCATCTTCATCCTCATCCTCATCCTCATCATCATCACCATCACCATCAGCATCATCCTCATCATGAACATCATGAACATCATGAACATCATCATCATCCTCATCACCATCAACATCATGAACATCATCATCACCATCCTCATCATCATCATCACCTTCATCATCATCGTCATCCTCCTCATCATCATCATCACCATCAACATCATGAACATCATCATCACCTTCCTCATCGTCATCCTCATCCTCATCATCATCATCACCTTGAACACCATCATCATCATCATCATCACCATCAACATCGTCAACATCACCATCAACATCATGAATATCATCATCATCATCCTCACCATCACCATCGACATCAACATCATGAACATCATCATCACCATCCTCCTCATCATCATCACCATCAATGTCATGAACATCATCATCACCATCATCACCATCAACATCACGAACATCATCATCATCCTCACCATGAACATCACCTTCATAATCATCATCCTCATCACCATCATCATCATCATTCATCACCATCAACATCATGAACATCATCATCATCATCCTCACTATCAACATCATGAACATCATCATCATCCTCATCATCATCATCATCCGCACCATCAATTTCATGAACATCATCATCATCACCTTCATCATCGTGAACATCCTCATCATCATCATCACCATCATCATCATGAACATCATCATCACCATCCTCATCATCATCATCACCTTCATCATCATCGTCATCCTCATCATCATCATCATCACCATCAACATCATGAACATTATCATCACCTTCCTCATCGTCATCCTCATCCTCATCATCATCATCACCTTGAACACCATCATCATCATCATCATCACCTTGAACACCATCATCATCATCATCAACATGATCATCATCATCACCATCAACATCGTCAACATCATCATCATCAACATCAACATCATGAATATCATCATCATCATCCTCACCATCACCATCGACATCAACATCATGAACATCATCATCATCATCCTCCTCCTCCTCCTCCTCATCATCCTCATCATCAACATCATGAACATCATGAACATAATCATCATCTTCATCACCATCAACATCATCATCATCATCATCATCATCATCATCATCACCTTCATCATCATCATCATCCTCATCATCATCATCACCATCAACATCATGAACATCATCATCAT
>LPNX011083221.1:312861-416829 GCA_001517045.1 Pseudotsuga menziesii
AGATTTTAGGAATTCTTTAGCATTCTCAGTAGTAGGAAGAGTTGATTTAATGTTGTTTGCTACAGTCATTCGCATGAACTTAAGGCTCAGTTTATTCGATTTTTCCCATGCTTTGAATGCAGATTTTTCTTCTGTACTGCTGTTACTAGTAACAGCAGCTGGTTTTGTAGATTCAAGTGCTACATCCAGATCCAGAACACCAAGGTGAAACTGAACCTGTTCTTTCCAATCTGAGAAGTTCATTCCATTCAAGAGCGGGACAGAAGAGGCATGCGAATGCAACGAAATGGGAACTGATATTGCAATCATAAAAACACGTTATGTGATATTAATGCTAAGAGTTATGAGCAATTTGAAAATCATGGTTAAACAATAGTAAATAGTATCACCGTGACCTACCTTTGGGCTAATCTTATGGTAATCTATTGACAATTATGGTGATTTCCTTTTACCACCTAATAGGACTGTTTGATAAAATATTCACAACTAAGTAAGTACGTTACCTTTGAGTATCCATACTTGCCTCAATTGTCAATACCCATCAATCATCCTATTCCAATTAAATAGTTTTTTCAAAAAATTGGTGCACCTTTGGGCCAACCTAATATTCTTGTGACTAAATAATTGCGATTTGCAGAGCCATTCTTAATACCAAGGGAAACAAGTATTAAATTTGATAATTTGACTTAACATCTATGAGTCTTTCCAGCTGGACCACTTTGGTGGTTGCCAAACCGTATCTTAATATAGATTTTAAATCAATGTAACGACTCTGCATAATGTGTTTAATTAGAGTTCTGTCATCATTCATTATGGCAAAATAAAGCATTTAATGTGACAAAGAAATTTAATAAAATATCAGATCTTAATTGTCCCAGTATGCTATATAACAGCTGATAAGGAATCGTTATCAATTGCTTTAAGGGTAATTTGTGTTCAATAAAATTTCTGTAGTGAGCTAAGCTGTTTGTCAAAAGTTTTCAACCGAAAACACCCAAAAAAAATAGCAGTAAACTCAAACAAATCGCAGCATACCAGTGAGGGGACTTTACAGTTTTACTCCTTTGCTATAGTGACAAATTCAAACCCAATGTGACTTATCACAATGAAACAACCAACTCCCAATTGTGAGCATAAGACTTCTGTAGACAACTACTATTATTTTAAAGCATTTTCATGGCAAAATCATATTGCATTGAATAATGAAAGTTGATTCTTTATATTGAAAATCATAGAGGCTTCAGCCTTCTGATTCATTATATTGAAAATCAGTTATCGCACTAGTGTCTAGAAGTTTCCAAATAGACAAAAACTTTAGCCGAGCAGCTCTAAGCACCTCGGAAAAGATCATAATACAGGTTAAGTTTGTGCTTCTAATAATAAACTGCAGACACAAAGTAATCCACAAAATAATGTATTTAGCCGAGCTCTAAGCAAAACCAGCACAAAGAACATTTTTAGCAGAAGCTCGAAGCGATACATCTCAAGTTGAAGGGCCATTTGAAACTTCATGAATACATCAACGGCGATATACCAGATAAATCGGTTATTATATACCATATCAGCATTATAGTTCATTTCATCTATAACGTTTGCAACATAAATTTCTGAAATTAAGTGACAAGACTTAAGAATGCAGTCCAATAGATTTTGACAGACTATGCCCAAATATTTCAAATGAAAGAAAAAGATCGAAACCAAAATGTAAATACTCCTTGCAAAAATCCGTAATAAGGAAAATAGTAAAACGTTTGGCTCGAGACAGTAATGGGCGGCCCACGCAACTAACCATGAAATCGTAAGTTATCTACTAACAGAACCCTGGAAATGCCAAAACCCCGGCAGCGAACGCCCAAATATTTCAAAGCCCTTAGCCATTCTTCCATAGAGTTGATAAACCCTAGTAATGGAGCCCAGTAAACTCACCCCCCTTATCATTCAAAAATATAAAGAAACAGAGTGAAAAGGTTTCGATAAACCCTAGCTGAGCGTACACACAAATCAAAGGAAAGTATAAAAAAAACTCACGCTCTGATACCAATGTTACCGTTTAAGGATCTGAAACTTTCCATTGATAAGCAATAAATAAACAACGGAATATAGACAGCAAATTCGTAATACCTTGTTCCATCTTGATAGCCTGAGTTTGATTCCAGACACCTCTGTCACTGCTGATGGACAACGTAAAACTGAATTTCTAAATTTAGTCTTACAGTGGTAGGTAAGGAGTGAGCGAGGAGAGAAATGTAAAGTGGAGTTTTGGTGTAGCATGGGACAATGGTGAAAGTATGAAAGATGCAGTGAATTCAAGACCAGTTGGAGTGGCAAGAGGTGATGTAGTTCAACACAGTGAGTGAGGAAACGAGCGTGTGCAACAGAGACGAGTTGGGTGCGAGCATTTGGGTGTAGGTTTTGTTGGGTTGTGAGACTGTGGAACGTGAGAGTGCCAAAGGAGGGTAAGGCCAGGGATGATATGCATGGAGGATTGAAGCGTGGAGAAGGTGTGAAGGGTGCAACGTGGGAAGGTGTGAGAGTACGTGGTTTGGCATAATTGGGGAGTTGTGGTGGGATGAGGAACAATGGACTGGTGAGCAACACGATGGGAGAAATCACACAGTGAGGTGGGGAGAAATGCCGTGGGGGTGAAATGCATGAAGTGGATTTGTGCTGGATGGGCAGATGGGGTAGTGGGTGTAATGTGTTGATTGTGCAAGGATGAAGTTTGTGAGGGAGAGCATGGTGTGAAGGGAATGGACAATGGCTAAGTTATGGTGAAAGGCCATGTCGACCAGTGAAACTCTAAAATGATGGCTAATAGCCGAAACAGGGAACTTTGCTCTAATACCAAAGAAACAACTTGTCTGGTTTTACTTGAAACTTTTTAAATGGATTAGTTAACCCAATGACGATAATTCCATAGTAAAAATATAATTGTCGAATAATTGATTATTAAAAATTACAATGCTTGGCCTTTATATAGGCATATTAATACCTTCTCATGGAAAGGTTACATCTCTTTAATGTAAATGATTTAACTATTATTATTATATTACTTATTGTTGATTACTTAAAGTTATGTTTATTACAAATTCCTATGCATAATAAACTATAAACAAGTGGAATAAGCAACGCAGTTGCTTAGTACCTGCCACTTATGTAAGAAACAATGTAAAGTAAATTAGCATCGGACATCATTCATGGTCATTTACAACTCCATGAGTGATTTAGGCGTTAAGTATCCCTTTGTAGTCTTATGAGAAATTTTTGGTAGACATGAAACACCTAACACTAGACACTACCATTCATAGCCTCATAAGCGATTTAAGGCATACATAGCCCTTCATAGTCACGAGAACTATTTTTTATAAGCATTATGCACCCAACAATAAAGTAGTAAGTGATATATTGATTGAGATGTATATAATTTACGCAATGTAGTGGACCATTCATAACTCAAGAGTCATTTAAGGCTTACACTGACCTTTATAATCTCAAGAGTGACTCAAGGTCTACATAGTCTGTCATACTTCCATGAGTTATTTTTGGTAAATATTATGCACTAGTAGAAGAATAATAAATGTTGCATAATTTGAAATATACATTATGGATGTGGTGAAGTATGTTACTTCATGAAATGTAAAAATTAATAAATAAGCATTATAATACTAAAAACCATAATGCAAAACTATTATTGAATCTTTAAATTTTAAAATTATTTTTCATATTTAATATTATATTATGTAAAAATAAATAAAAAAATTAATTACTCAAAAATATAAACTAATTATTTTCTCAAAATTTAGAATTTTTTTTTTTTATAATATCCAATTTAGTATTTAAATTTTAAATGACTTTTATAAAAAAACTTTAAAATAAAAACACTTGCCTTATTAATGAGGAGGTGGATTAATTGACCCATACTAAATGCTGATGTCATCATTGCCATGTGTCAAGTGAAAACCAGATACCAAACTCCAAGAATGACATCATTTCTGATTGGCCAATTAGAAGTTTACAAAATAGCAAATACAAATATTTTTATTAAAATTTAAAATATTTTTTTGCAAGCTGTAAAGTTTAACTTTAGAAAACAGATTTTAATTTTTTGGTGGCGGCAACTAATAGAAGGTCAAAGGTTCGGTTGACTAGCAACCGATTACTATATACCTGCGGCGGCAGGTATAATAACTTCATTAGTCTTATTTTTCAAATAAATGAAGGCAACACGAAAGATGAGACTCTACAAGATAACAATAAACATTACAATGAAATATTATTTTTCAAATAGATAAATAGGAAAAATGAGACGAGATGTTACAAGATGACATCAAACATTACAATGATATTCTACAATACCAGTTTTAATATTCTTATATGAAGGAAACAAATAAATACAATGACATAACACCTAGCAGCATAGGACCGTTGTCATTTTCAATATAGGCAAAAGCTGATTTTCACCACGCGTCACCATGACTCAAATTTTTATTTTTGCCTTGGCGAGAAAAGACACATTTCATTATAATTCAAATTTTATGTTAAATACTTTGCCAAAATAATTTTAATTATAAGTAAATTATTTTTTTGAAAATTATAATTAAATTTGTATTATCTAAATGTTCAATAACGCTGTTATAGTCACTTTCGAAAATTATAGTTAAATTTTTATATCTATTATAAATGTTCAATAACGCTGTTATAGTCACTTTATGATGAACAATATGCACTTTATTGTGAGGTATTTAATGTATGAGTGGGGTGTATATAAGTTGTTAGATGTGAGGGGCTCTTACATCTGATAGTTTATATGCACCTCGTTAACGTATTAAATGCTCTGTAATAAAGTGTATATTGTTTGTTGTGATCACTTTTTATATTTGATAGTTTATATGTATTTTGTCGATGCATTAAATACCTCATAGCATGGTGTATATTGTTCGTTGTGATTACATGACAAAGAACTTCTTGGATGTTGAAAATTAAACAAGACAACAACAATAAAGGAGTAATAAAAGAATTAACAATATTTGACTAATTAATTCTATGCGATTTATTTTACTAGTCTCATTCCCACCTTTTTCATCTGTATAAGCATCACTCGATGTAATGAGTGCTAAGTGGACTTTTCAAAACCATGATAAATTGGTTAATTGCGACTATACTCATGGGATATGAGTCATAGATTAATAACTTACATTACGTAGATAATCCAAAAAATAATATATCATATATATTAGTTCATATGAAAACCCCTAATTACTTAAATAAACTAGAAAATTGAAATTGCAAATTTTGAAAATTAATAACATTTATTGTAGTGTATGATGTAATATTTCAAGGCTTTAATGGCATTTCAAATCTTTCCTTTAACCATGCTTTCCACACATTTCAGGGTTTATATTATCTATACCTTAACCATCTTTCGTTAAGATCTTGAATACATATTGTCATCTTGATAAGTCACTTTAGAAAAGTCGTGTGTTGGTTGTTGGACGTCATGGTACTCTATAGTTTGAACAACACTAAGAATTGGTGGACACATGGGCGCATGTTTGCTGTGATGGCATGCGACATGCTTTTATATGACACTAATTGTTGACATAGACACTTATTGTTGACATATGGCATGCTGTCATTGTCCTTGACAGAGTATTAATATTTTTGTTCATTAAAATATTTAAAATTAGTTAAAATATTTTTTTATTATAAAAACTAATATAGCTTTTTCTTAACTTGGATTTACTATTAAATATAATATTTTAATATGTGCTCCATCTTAATATGGGAAAATTCATCGAGTACTTTCCATCATTTTAAGAACAATACATATGGTAAACTAAATATTGTAAAATCTCAAGGTTTTGTTAAGATAGGGTTTATGACTACTACAACAAAATACTTATTAAGAACTTACCATATTATTCGTGGGAGTGGATGATGATAATAAATATTAATATTCTTTATAGTTGAGATTAACTTTGGTCTATTAAACCTTAAGAAAGGTAAGGAATTACTTAGTTTGCTTTAGAATTGTATTTATGTGTTTGAAAAATTTTAAGAGTTGCATTCTTAAGTCACCATAGTTTTGAAGATTTAAGAGGTTAGAAAGGTTGGTATTGTAACAAATATTTTGAAACTCTTACATTTCGCCACGATTTCTCTTTACTTTAGCTATAATAATAATGTTAATATTATTGTTATGAGCACTCTTCTTTAATTTTTAGTATTTTTGTTCTTGTATAATAAGTACCTAGTCATAAACATGCTTTTAATGGGAGAAAAACTTGCTTGAACTTAATAGAGAGGGTACATTGCCTTTAATTTTAAGATTACATGATGATGATGAATATGGTTAAAGTCCATTGAGACAAAATCTGGTCTATTAGACCTTAAAAATATTACTTGATCGATGTAAAATTTTATTACTGTGCTAAAAAAGCTTAGAAAAAAACTTAGAAAGAAGCATTTCTATGTTGTCATAGTTTTGACAAATTAGAAGGTTACGGAGGTTTGTATTGTACATAAGAAATATTATGAAATCGTAATTTAATGTGGGTGTACTCAAGGCATTCTAAGAGAAAGGGACTTTTATCCTCAACCCTTGTAGTTTCACATAAATGACAAATCTTTTCCATCCACACTCTTTAGGAATTGTTGAGCACCTTGTTTCGTGATGAAGCTAAAGAGAGTTTGTTCTTATCTTGGCTATATACTAATTTTATTCTTTGAATTAGTTAAAATAGAGAGATAGTTTTAATCTTCTAGATTAGGGTTAGTGACCTCCTTATAATATCTTAATAAATCCTTTTAACATAATTCTTTCTATACTAGCCTCTCTTCAATTGAATATGGACTAGATTTTAAAGCAATTTTAGGAAGTCTATGATCTCCCAAGTTATTTATCTTGTACTTGTACATCAAGTATCTAGTCATAATGATGCTCTGTATAAGTGGGAGACCCACTTCTAGAAGGAGAATAGGATAGGGTGTATTCTTATTAATTTTAAGGTTATACATTATGAAATGCTTCTCCATTTACTCAATTTTTCTCCAAAAATCTCTAGAAATGCAACCTAAAACTTTATAACCATACAAGATAACCAAAAATAAATTATCCTATATCACAAGGTTGGTTGAATTATAAAATGCTTTTAAATTTGTTTTATCTTTTTTCTACAATCCTCTAAAAATACTAAATATTTTACAATTTATAAATAAACCAAATAACACCAATTTAAAAATAATTAATTAACACTAGTTAAAATTATTTTTATTATAAAAGTGGGCATAACTTGATTTGAGCCTAGATCTTCTTAAAAATAAAAACCTCGATCTTCATAAAAATAAATAAAAGTAAAGTACAATTAAAATATTAAAATGCTTTATATTCTTTTTTTATATTTAATTTTTGAGTTATTAAATAATAATTAAAATATATGTTTATTTATGCATTAGTTTAATAAGGCTTTCAACTTTTCACTGTTTTTTTTGTTTTTCATAATGTAGAAATTTTAAATTAAAAATATTAACCCAATTTTGATTAAACATTTAACAAAAAGTTTAAAACATTTTAGAAATAAATTATGGAGTTCTACGTGACCACCAGTTATCGATCCGCCCGCCGTGCTGTCCAGAGAAAGAACGTGTTCGTGCCAAGTTCTTTATAACGTAGTATGCATAAACTATGGTCGGTGCAGGAATGAAAAGCTATAGATAGTTTCTAGTCTATGATCCTTGCATATAATAGATACGTATAGTTTCTATCTAGGACAGTGGCAATGACTGACTATCGGAAACCCTATGGCTAGACCTTCTGTCTAAGACCATTTATTTATTTAAAATATATAATTTTTTTAATAAAAATAAAATATTTTGTATTTAACAATAAAAATTTTATTTAATGGTTTACCAAAAAACGTGATCTAAAAACATTAAAACATACCAAATAATTTACTGCTTCTTTATCTTATAAAGAAAATTAGATCCCAATTTTGGGAAAACATTTAATCCAAATTTACATCAAAATACAATTATAATTTTTTAATTAATTATTTAGAAAAAACCCATCAAATGCCAAAGAATAACTAAACATTGCTTCTCATTTTTAATCCCAAATTTTAAAAATAAATAATAAAATTTTGCATAAAAATAATTAATGAAATTTTACATAAAATTACACTTCTAAATTTCAAGAGACACACTTGAACCATGTTCCATCATCAAAATTCCCCTTAAGATAGGCTGCTGCACTCCAAACATTATGGACATTTAAGATATGAACTGCCATATTTCATAAGCTAACATTATTTTTTCTTGCTTTAGAACTATGTACTATCAGATTTACACTAATGGTGAATGTCCAAAATCTAAAATCAACTTAGAACTATGTGTTCATAGTAATAGTCGTGCAAGCTTGATAACAGTTGGATTTTATCAGCCCATTAAATACTATGCAACATGCTAAATATTATTTAGCTTTCTGTACGACCTTTCTCCAAAAGCCCGTGTGAAAAATCATCCCATAAAAACATCTAACTGCTTTTTGCAAAGGCAAATGTAAAAGGTCATCCCATAAGAACATCCAATAGCTTTTCTTTCTACACTTACCTTTTTGCAAAAGCAAGTGTGGAAAGCGATCCCATAAAAACATTCAAGTACCTTGTTGAAAGACAAGTCATCCCATAAAAACATCCAACGGCCTTTCTGCACTTGCATCCAAAAAGCTAGAACTCTAATAGTTGAATAAATTTAGCCATAATGAATCCATATAATGTGCTATCACAATGAATCCATATAATGTCCTATTAGATTCACAGTGATGGTGAATGCCCAAAATCTAAAATCAAGCTAGGACTATGTGCTGCTCACAGTAACAATGAATCCCCTAATATTGGCACCAACCATTTTAACTTCATATAAAGAAATAGTTAAATATGTTTTTTTAAAGAGATAGGTAATATATTTTAGCCTTTGTTTAACAACCATCTATCTTCACAAAACTAAGTGGTTGGTTGTGCCTATTGACATTCACCGACTACTTTACTTGTGGGTGTGCTAGTTTATATATTTTACCATAATTGTTTATTAAAATAGAAATTAAACAAAAATATTTATTATACATATTATATTTAAGATTAAGATTTAATATTACTATTACATTACTATTTATTACGTCGATAGTTCATGGCAAATAACTAGAAGAATGTGAGATAAAAAGAAAAAATAATATAAAACATAATTGATAGTTAATAAATGGATAACATGAAGAATGTCAATGATAACTTGTAGCTAGGCATCAATAACTCACACTTGAACCCTAAACTAAAAGAATATGAGGAATACAAAAATATTTTACATTCCATAACTATCTCTCAACTAGTTTTTTTTTACATTTCATAACTATCTCTCAACTATTTGATCCCTATGGATGTGATCCAACTAGTATTACTATCACATTACTATTTATTTAACAAGCAAAGCATTGAAATAACTTTAGATTGAAATAAAAGAAACTTAAAGTAAAAACCACACGATCCACACAATGTAACTCAATATTGAAAAACTTATTATACTTTACTCTTTTCCTTTTAATTTCCATTATTGATGGACATACAATGTCTTAAATTTCCTCTTTTCTTCTCCAGTGTCCTACTCTCTTTTTTTGTCCAACTATAGAAGAATGAAATCCCTTATGTTCTAGTAACCTAGTGAATTGCTTAACATCATGTCATGATAGTAATATAGGGTTGGGGTTAGGGTTAGGTTTTTTACATGCCTTAATTTCATATTAGGGTCATGATTTTGCACCTTAATAAATCTTCATCAAAGTACATATGGAAGTAGCAGACACATATCTTAATAATGGGGTTAGGTGACATCCACTTGGTACCATGGTGATTAATAAGACAATTTAACTTGTGGTAGGCATAACTTTCCTATACAAGATTTATTTGAGGTCATATCTGTTCATTTGAATAACTCCATTTGAGTAGAATATCATCAAAACATTAAAAAGTTTTGACAAAAAAAATTGTTTAATATTTTAAATGACCTCACCTTTAAAATAAACTTTTTAGCTCTAATTTTTAAATGAAAAAACTATCAAAATAAATAATAAATTATTTTAGAATCCATTTTTAATAAAATAAAATAAATTAAAATATAGTTTCATACTTGGTTATTTGATGCTTATATATTTTCTTAATATAAAAAACAAAATTTGATTTGTAAATATTCCTAACCATTGAGGAAATATATCGTCATGATATAAAGAACCACCATTTTAATTTCATATAAAGAAATGACACAATCATAGTTAAATATGTTTTTTTTTTAAAGAGATAGGTGGTGAGGGTCATGCTATGTGATTCACTTATAACTGGGGAAATTTTTTTCTTTTCATCTTTCTTGGATTTTATTTAAAATTGAAATAATATAATTTTATTATATATTTATATATTACATTTATTGTATTTTATATAGATTTATTTTTTTGAAAAAATTAAGATAATAATTATTTATAAATATAAATATTTTTAAAATTTTATGTATAATTAATTATGTTTGAATATTTATTCATTTATAATTATGTAAAAGAAACAAAATAAAAATTAATAAATATATTTTATATTTAAAATGTTTATTTATAATTATTTAGAAACAAAATAAAACAAAATTAATAAATATCTTTCATATTTAAAACATACTATATAATATTTATTTAAAACTTTTAGAAATATCTATTTAATAATTTTATATACAATATTCTTAAATACAGAAGAATTTAAATCAGACGCTACTAAATTTCTTAAAAAAGAAAACACATATTTCATCTTTGAAGTATGCATAGATGACATTTCATACTAGATCTCGACTTCTAAAGAAACAAAATACATGATAGTTTTTGTTCTCCTTGACTAAAGAAAAACGCCATTCATAAATTTTATATTTTTCTAAGGAAAAACGCCATTCATAATTATATTTTTCTTTAAAAATTTAATGTATAATAAATATATTATTTTATTATATATTTTTTAAATAAATAATTAATATAATTATACTAAAGATAAATAATATATATATTTACATAAAATATATTAATTATATAATTAATAAAAATATTTTTTCAATAAAATAATACAAATTATGAAATATAAATCTGAAATATATCGTTTGTTTACTAAACTTCTTTAGTGGAATCATATGTACATAAAACTCTAATTATACATAAACCTAAATCGTACTAGGTCGTATTATGTAACATCTCCAAATTTCATAAATATATATATATATATTTTTTAAAAGAATCTTAACTGCTATTGTAAAAGAATAATGAGATCTATCTCATGCTTTAAATTTGCGCTTTAACATAGCTATGACAAACCTCTAAGCATGTTTAGTCTTAAATTCATAAAATAGGAGAAACTTATATACATTACTTCTTAGAGGCTTGGCTTAGATAATGTTCAAGATCCCCTAATTTTTTCTTTTGTTCCAAAAATTCCTTGTCTTCCTGTACAACATCAGGCTTTGCTCCTCCCCAATCACATATGTGTCACATACTTCCTTAGCTCCATGAACATTCTCCGATACACTAACTGTAGCAAAGGACTCATATCTAAGATGATTTTGACCACAGAAAATCCCATCCAAAACTTTGTTGGGATGCTTTTCTTTGCGCATTTTAACATAACATATCGCCATAACAGGTAGCTACATCAAACAAGAGTTAACAGTCCATAAAAATAAAATGGAGAAAGTCGAAATGAAATAAAAAACGATAAAAAAAAGAAGAAAAACTAGTCTCTGCTCTCACGAAACTAAATTAGTGTTTAAACAACATTACAGTCCTGTCCTCTTGGTCCCAGGTTCAAAAGTAAATTTCAAAGTTTAAATAAAAACAAAATAAGCCTAACTGCTTATTTAGTTCATTCAAAAGAAATGTCCAGTTCCACGTAAGTGCTGAAACCCTATCTACATCTAGATGGTAGTTCCTCAAAATGGAAATCCAGATTTTTAGTTGGAAGGTCGATTCGGAGAGGTCCCCTCAGAAACCCTAACCTCCCTGCTTACCTATGACCACCGAGTTTGAATGGAATTGCATGTAGAATTTCATCCCCAGGTGCGTTGAGCAGGGAAGAGCGCCAAGCCATGAAACACATCAACAAAACTGTGGTCAGGTAAGCTAGCAGTGAATAGATGATATCCATAATTTTTTTTTGAATCCTCTATGAGTAGTGACCGAGTTCTTACCCTGCCTCCTTGGTAGAATAGATTGGCGGGTCGGCTTCCGTCTGGGGTACCTTCGCCTTCCCTTTTCATGGAAATTTTCAAACACCACCAGGAGTTTTCCTTCAATGGGCGGCGGTACCATGGAAGCACTGCTCTCCTGGGCTAGGGTCAGCGGCTGGATACCCTGCTTTTAATTTCCCCACAGTTCCTCAATGCAAAAGTAAAAAAAAAAAGGGACATAGTTTAGTTCACCAGCCTAGGTATGTAAAACCTAAGCAGAAACGTTTCAGATTATGGTTAGACCCTCGACCTTACCTTCGACTTAAACCCTTGTATCAGCAGTTGGCATCTCAGATAGGGAAGGGGGAGGCCCTCTGTAGTTTGCGCCCATCTTATGCATCAGAAGCCTAAAGGCAAAAGAATACAGAACTCATAAGTAGAAGATAAATCCATGGCTAAGTTAAGAGTAGCATTGCAGGGAACTGAAAAAAGAAAAAAAAAAGAAAAAGGGAACATAGGCACAACAATGGTCTAGAAACCACTTTACCCTTTGCTTTTAGGAGTCTCCATCTAACCCTGGCGGACTTGTTGTTTTGACCAGAGGGTAGGATTTCTAGAATTCGTCCCCCGTGAAGTTTAGACACTATCGATTTCCTTTCGGCTCTCGGCTTCCAGGGCTTAGAAACCTGACCCATCAACCAAAGTGTTCTCTACCAGGGTGGTACCTTCATCGATTCCTCAAGCCAGGTTTTCGGGTATAGAAGCTAGACAAAACCCTTCCTCTTCAAACCAGGAGTTCGAGTTCCCCAGGTCGATTGTGTCACTGGGACGAAAGTAAAAGCATAAGTGTTTTAGGTATGTTTCACCTAACGCCTTTTGGAAAATCAAACCTTTGATTTTAATCACCTACTGTTCCAGGACAGATCTTTAGGAGAGAACCAAGGCTTTTAGATGCTCGACCTCGATGACAACACCTTTCATGTGCACCCTCGTCTCATGGCCCGAGGTCTGAAAAAAACCAGAACAGCTGGCTCAGATGGTACCACTTGCTATAATAGATGGCAATGGGATATAATTTTTATTTTTTTAATTTTATTATTATGATGTCATTGTTGCCACATGTCAACTCAAATCCAGATACCAAATTCCAAAGTTTACATCATCTTCTATCCACCAATAAGTTGTTTACAAAATAGTTTTTTAACAAAATTAAAAAAAATATTTTACAAATCCCTAAGTTATACTTTACAAAACAAATTTTAATTTTTACAAAGTCAAAAGAGTTTGACAGTCGATTACAATATACCCTGCCATTGGAAGTCACCTTTTATCTTTAATTTTATTTTTATGGTTGCTCACTCAACATATATAGAATTTTTATTTTCAATTTGCCTACGCAACATATCTATATAGTTTGATTTTTCAATTTGTTATGTCCATGTTTCGTATCACCTTGTGGATTCACTTTACTCGTACGGGCCACCACTTACAAATACTCGTTTTCGAGCCACGACGACTGAATCCCATGGGCGGTGGGCCATACCCCACAAATAAATCAGATACACAGTAGACTGGACTGGACTGGACCCCTATAAAATTGCGCCATGTTTAAGTAACCATCTGCAAAATATTTAATGTTTCAAAGTTCGGGGTGTAAACTTTTGGATTTAAATAACAAAGCTATAATGATCTCACTATTATAACGTAAATATTATGAGTAGATTGCAAAGCAAGCCAATTGGAATAATATTTTACTGTACATTTCAATGCAGATTGTGTCGTAAGCAGAGACCAAAATGATATCTTGGACCATGTCTAGGCACCTGGCTTCATAACATTTAATGTTCTAACATTTATGGCGTGTACAGTGTACAAGCCAGGCTGTAAAAGTTCTAGTTTTCCATGAAATCTTATTAAAAATTGATAATAATTTTTGGGAATATAATATAAGGTGTTGAGTTTATATTATAATAATTTAAATTTTAATAAAGATATTTGACTAAACAAAATTCATTTTTTGTTTAAAATTTGAAATAAATTATTATAAAAGAGAATATAAAAAATAATTAATAGTTGATAAATGAATCACTGGAAGAATGTGGGTGATAAAGAATATGATGAATAAAAAAAATTCTAAATTGCCTTACATTTCATAACTATCTCAACCATTTGATGATCAATAACTTCTAGTTGATCAATTGATAACATGAAAGGATGTTGCTAAACATTGATAAGTCACTCGAATCATAACTATCTCTTAACCATTTTTTGATCATCAATAACTTATAGTTGATCAATTGATAACATGAAGAATGATGTTCCTAAACATTGCTAAGCCACTGGAACCATAACTATCTCTTAACCATTTGATTCCTATAAACTTGATTCAGCCTCTTGATTCACCCACAAAGTATATAGATATACATTTTAATTAATAAAAAATTTCAATTTTAAAAATTAATAAAAATATATAAGATTTTTATATTCATTTTTATAATTAAATTACAACTTAATTAATAAAAAATTACAATATAATCTAAAATAAGATTTTGACGAGGATAATTAAAAAAAAAATCTAAAACAAAATACAACTTAAGCCATAAGAAAATTTGCAATTTAATCTAAAATTATATAACAAATTCTGATGATTGATAAGAAAAACAAAAAAAAACTACTTCCAAATTATTTGCCAATTGTGCATATTACTGCCCTTGCCCTGGTCCTTGTTGACAGTAAGTCTGCAAAATGCTACATCCACTCTGATTATTTGCATTGACCTAAATTTTGTTAGAATAATCATCAGAACTATTGTCCTTGAAGCTACAATAGATCTGACCCTTGCGCTTTTTAAGGGCTTACCATCGCTTCTCTTCTCTTCATTCCTTGAAAACTGTTTCATCACGTAGGTCAGTTCTCTTGCTTCATGAAATGTTGTTTTCTTATTCTAAGATTTGAGCTGCTTTTCTTTAAGAATCTTACCGAGTTGAGAGAAAAATACATGTTTGTAAGGAAGATCGTTCGTATGCAAGATTTAGGATCTATGGTTTTGCATGCCTCGCCCACTAATCCAACTGTGTAATCTGAATCATGGAATATACAGTTCACAAGTTGCATGTAAAGAAGGAAACATATTTTCTATGTGTTTCGTTGAGATCAACCACGGGCCTTGCTTACTATTATCTCTTACGTCCATTGTTGGCTCTGCGCAGGTTGAGGAGATGACAAACAAGCGAAGTCCCCATTCGAACAATATCTTCGTGCTCTTTCTCATCATATTCATAGTGACCGTAAGTATAAGATGATTCAACCTCAGTACATATTGTTGGCTAGCCTTAATTTATGAACAAGATCTGGATCTTTTTAATGTATGGTATTCATGTTCGACCTTTTCTTATACAATTTTAACACAATGATGGTGTTTCGTGTACAGATTCCTACTTGCAATGGCGGAGGTCATCCATTTGCGGCCAAGGCCTCGTTGTTCAGATTCTGGCGCCACGTGTTGCCGAATGCGAGGCTCCCACCCTTCTTGTTGGAGAAGGCCTCGCCTCTCAACGCAACTTCCCTCGTCGTCTTTGCTGGCTCATAAAAAATCACACACTTTCGGACCACATTGCATCCTTCTGCACTGCTGTAGACCTTCTCTGCACTCGAAGAAACGAAATGCCGGGAGACGAGAAAGGTGTCGCAAGGGACACGGATTTCCAGAGCTATCATGGAAAAGAATTCAAAAGCTACAAGGTTGGAGGCACTTATGGCACCGACAGTTTCAAAAATTACTCAGATGGAGACAACGTGGTGCAGGACGGTTTCAAGAGATATGGGAGAGATGGCAAGGCACGATCTCAAGTCTTTGCAAATTACGCCCCACAGACCAATGTTGAAGATGAAGGCTTTACAACCTATGGTAGCGGAGCCAATTTAGGCAATAGCGATTTCTCCAGCTATGGATTCGATACCAATGTTCCCGATCACCATTTTAAAAACTATGGCACTAACAGTAATGCGGGGAATCAGAACTTCAAGAGCTACGCAGACAACTCCAACGCCATAAACAATGACTTTGTCACCTACGGGAAGGACGCCAACGGAATCTTGACTGGTTTCTCTAGCTATGTCCAAAACTCCAATGCTGGCAACAACAGCTTCAAAGGCTACAGTGAAGTCGGCAATGGTCCCCTTGATCAATTTCCTTCATACGGAGACAACAGTAACGTTCCAAGAAACGAGTTTGAAAACTACGGGAGCAATGGAAATGGAGCCTTGCAAACCTTCACTAGCTATGCAGACAGCGCCAATGTACAACAAGATGTTTTCAAGTCATACGAGAAGGATGTAAATACTCCTCTTGTTACTTTTACCCATTACGGTAGTTCGTTCCACCCTAACCAAGAAGATTTTAAGCAATATGGAAAAGGTTCCAACAGTCCTCAGCAGGGACGCCCAATTCAACGAGTATGCCAAGAATGGCACAGGAATAACCTTCGCTTCGTACACTAATTCCAATTCCAGCGCGATGGCGATGGGCGCGGGCGCAGGCGTGGAGGCAGGGAAGTTCTTCTGGGAGAATCTGCTGATCCAAGGTTCGAGTCTCCCTTTGCCTAACCTGAAAGATTACATGCCCAGGAGATCATTCCTGCCTCGATCTCTAGCCGACAAGCTCCCTAGCCAAAGTTTAGCAGAGCTGGTGCGAATGTTCCGCATTTCGAAGAACTCTAGCATGGTGAGAATGATGGCGAAGACCCTCAAAGAATGCGAACGCCTTGCAGTGAAGGGAGAAATAAAGAAATGCATGACATCGGTGGAAGGGATGGCAGAGTTTGCAGTGGGGATAGTGGGGCCGAAGGTGGAGGTGCTGACCACAGCGAGCACAGCAGGTTCTGGAGAGCGTGTTGAAGTCGGGGAAGTGAAGGGGAAAGATGGAGGGAGAGTGACAAGGTCGGTATCGTGTCATCAAAGCATGTTTCCATATCTCGTTTATTACTGCCATTCGATGCCCAAGGTGAGGTGTATGAGGCCGCGCTCCTGCGCAGCTCCAACTCAAATCGGAGCTCCAACCAGAAGGAAAAGATTGCAAAAATAAACGATGGAGTGGCCATCTGCCATTTGGACACAACGCAGTGGAGTGCTGGGCATGCAGCGTTTGTGGCGCTGGGACATAACCCAGGCCAAATCGAGGTCTGCCACTGGATATTCGAAAACGATCTCATTTGGATGGCATCGGAGATATTCAGTATCTACACTGCCTAATTAATGAGGGGGTGGATTAATTGACCCATACTAAATGCTGATGTCATCATTGCCATGTGTCAAGTGAAAACCAGATACCAAACTCCAAGAATGACATCATTCCTGATTGGCCAATTAGAAGTTGACAAAATAGCAAAGGCAAATATTTTTATTAAAATTTAAAATATTTTTTTGCAAACTCTAAAGTTAAACTTTAGAAAACAGGTTTTAAATTTTTGGTCACTGCAACTAATAGAAGGTCAAAGGTGGTTGACTAGCAACCGATTACTATATACCTGCTGTGGCAGGTATAATAACACTTAATTAAAAAAACGCAAGAATTTCTACAGGGTGCAAGAATCCTACAACAGATACTCTATTGAACCAAAAACACATATAAATAATGAATATAAACTAACAACACAAGTTCCTGTACTTAACCTTGGATGGGCCCTAATCCAAGGAAATACAAGAAAACAAAGAAACTTAAACAAATATGCGAATCAAATCACTTGCCATTAAAATGTAGAAATATGAAACTTTTCCCGAAATTTGGCTATTACAATAAACAATAATGTCATATCAAAATTGGCACTAATTCCAAATGGTTATGCTATATTGCTTAAATATAACACTTCTTAACTTATCAATAAACAAGAGCCACGTGGTGGTAATGTCCCCGACATTGCCATAACAATTTTGGGGTTAGAGGCTTGCTTGTATACGAAATTTAATATTTATCATTAAACATTTAATAATAAGAAACATATCATTACTCGAAATTCACTGTGTATCATTAAACACTTAATAATAAGGAACAATTAGAGCCTCTATTTTGACTACTATATCTATTGCATTTTCTTTTTCAACAAAGTTCAAAAGAAAATTACATACATTTTATACCAGTTTACGAAATTTAATGTGCATCATTAAACATTTAGTAATAAGAAACATATCATAAATCGAAATTCACTATGCATCATTAAACATTTAATAATAAGGAACAATTAGAGCATCTATTGACTACTATATCTATTGCATATTGTTTTTAAACAAAACATGTGAACTATGTTATTAAAGATTATTGTTAATCTTAGGGTCTAATTATCTTGAAGCATTGAATTAAATATATTTCATTTTATTTGTTGTAAATGTTCCATGGAGAAATTATGGTGAAAGAGCACCAATCTTATGGAATTTTATAGTTAGAGTGCTAAGCCAAAGCACTTCAATTTACAAGCACAATATAAGTGTATTTGAAAAACTACACATAAGTAGGTAGAACAAATAAAAATGTAGCAATTACAATTAACCACTTCAAACTCGTGATCCAACCAATTGTCACCCCTCATGGAACTTTCTACATTTTCCAGGAATAGAATGCAATGGGATTGCAATGAAGGGCAATAGAAAGAAAATTTCCGTTAAATAGCAACAAATCTCCATATAGGCAAGACAATATTTGGTAAACTACATTTTATAGCATAAATAGTTCATCCATTTAGCTAACTTTTTAATAGTTAGAAGAGATTATAAATTCATAAATCCTTGAAAAAATAGCAATAGATCATACCTTTGGACAAGAGCAGGTAGCAACAGAGCTAGCTTCCAAGGATTAGGATAGACGAGGGTGTCACCTGCACTATGCCTATTTCCATGTAGATCAAACCAACTCTAAGAACTGTCCCTCTAGAATTCACAACCGGAGAAGGCCAGGAATGAGAAACTTCCTGTGAAATAAAGATTCAACCAAATAAACAAATGCAACGATCTAAATATAGGTCAATCAAGCTATATATATATGTGTGTGTGTGTGTGTGTGTGTGGTTGTATATAAGTTTGGGAATTCTATTATGGAGCTATGTTCTAGTTTATTTAAGATGTGTTTGTATGCACATTATGTTTAAATGACTATAGGCAAATTGTTAAGACTGCACTTCATTTTGTTTATGTAGTATGCTAATAGAATAGTTATAGGTAATTCATAAAGATTTGTTTTGTTTAAATGAGTGGAAGTAGAGCTATATATTATTTATAAAATTCAATATGCATAAATATAATCAAATAAAAATAATAATACTTTGTAAAACAATATTTAACATTGACGAAGAATGTATTTTTTATTTACACTTGAATAAAAAATATGATTTTGTACCAAGAAAAAAAACTAATTATTGGCTCTCAATTTCCTCCTCGCGTCACTTCCAACTTTCTCTTTTAACTCCAATCGTTTATTACCATTGTTGTGTGGTACACCGTCAAAATAAAAATCGAGAATTGTTCCACAAGAATCCATGCAAGAGGATGCTAGTATATCTATTTGTCAATGAGTTGTTTCAATTTTAATTGCTCTTCATTTAAAAGAAAATATACATAGCCAAGATAAACAAAACCTTTAAAACTTTTATTTATATTTAGCAATTGTTTATAACCTCATGCAATTAGCTCAGATTGAAGAAGAAATTTTTTTTTTTTCATATATTCGGAACCTCCAAATGTCCAAGTTTCAATAGTTTTATTTTTCGTCATAAACGCTTGTCCACTGATTTATCACGCTTATACACAGAGTCTATGAGGTTTGCAATGTCTCATCATCACCATCATGTTTCATAAACTTTCTAAATTCCAAAAATGCATTCGAATTTTAAATGATAAAATGAATAAAAACCCAGAAACACATAAATCAAAATAAACTAATAAAAACTTAAAAGGAAGTACCAAGGAGAATGTATATGTGAAAAGAAATAAACTAGATTACTTTTTCCTCATGTTTTTTTTATCATTCTTTTTTTTTCACTGCTAAAAATACAGATTTAAAACTGTGTCAAAATACAACAAAGCTTTAACATAAATTTCTAGTCTCATCAGCATTATCAAAATTCTCGTTACGAGAACGGGTCGAGACAAAACCAATGGCATGATATTTATAATTATAAATTGAATCTTGAAAGAGAAAAAAAATCAATAAAACCAAAATGAGTCAGCAGAACTCAAAAATTTCACCCACGGCGAACACAATCCTCTTTTTTCCATGACCAATCGGCCCATACTTACATGTTTCTTTGAATAATGATGTATTATCCCCTGGAAACTCCCTAGCAAATGAGTCGTAACCTTGTATTCATCTTTGTCAAAAGCAGGCAAAGTTTTTAAATTTGAGTATTCTCACTGAAGCTTTAATATATATATATATATACTTTGTACGAGTAACTGAAAAATATTTATGTGATAAAAAATAATATATATTATAAGAGTAATTGAAAAATATTTATGTGAATAAAAACAATTTCAAAACTGTACATTCCATTTAAATTTTAGTGTAGTAATTGATTTATATTTGTGATAAAAAAACATTTCAAAACATGATATTATATTTAATACAGGAAAAAAAACAACATAATCTTCAACATTAAGGTTACCCGGTTACAATTTTTATGGCAAAAGTGGTTTGAGAAACCTTTTAAAATCATTTTAAAGACTTCATGCTGAATTGATTCTTTTATGATTAGTCTAATGCTATTTTAAACATGTACAATTTCCATTCCCAACTACGACCCTTCGATTTTCAATTCCAAAATTTTTAAAGTGCTTTGTATCGCCAAAGAAATCTGTGTAGAACTGCTTTTTAAACACATTCATGCATAGAATTGAGCTCATACCTGGAATATGTTTGCAACACTGCAACTTGTCAGGGTTGTGAGTATGTGAGCATGTCCAACATTGTCATTCTGCATGTGATTATAGTTATAAACAGTCCATCCATTCAACTCCACTATATCATCTTTGCTGAGAGCGAATGACTTACTCTTCAGAAATTTATCAAGAAGTTTATACAATCTGTCCACCATTCCCAATTCTAGTAATACCACACAGGTGCCCTTCGATTTCCTTTTCTCCATTTTTGCCTTCATCCCGTGCTTACCATTCAAGAAAGCTGGACTGAGCCATATTCTTGCCATTTAAGAAAGCTGGACTTCAACTCAAAGGAAGTATTGCAACATCGAATGCACATTTTTATAGCAAATGCTCTGGGTATTCATGAAAAATGCCCTTCGTTTTGACTGTCAAGCAACCTCACAACAAACTTCCTAAGGCCGGTGAATATGTAGAAGGTATCCACCAGTATAAGCATGCACATTGACAGATGGATGATTGCATGCCTTGTTTACAAGTCTACCATGCTAACCTTGACTGGACATTCGAGGGTGACAGCTCAAGGTTCTCAATTTTTAGAGATCAATATTGGATGCATGAGTTGTGAGTGTTGTCAGTTGTCGGGACTGCGGCTGGAAAATGAAAAGCGGATTTCACAACAAGAGGTGCTATGCTGAATAGTTACGAAAACAACTTTACTAGCTTAAAAAAATATAGCCTAAAAAACTGTAATAGATAGTCGCAACTACCAAAAATTGATCGAATACATTATTCCATGCTTGCAGAGAATAATAATAAAAAAGAACTCAAATATTCTCAATAGCATGTTGAAAAAACATTTATTATTATTTTTTTTGATAATCTACCTCCTAAATCAATGCTCAGAACAAGAAAATTTTAAGCTCATTACCAAGGATGAGAGAGTCGTGCATCCAATATTTATCAAAACCAAATAAATCATAGCAAAACGCCATCCATAGCAATCAGACCTCCTTCTCCGTCTTCTGCTTCAACTTTTCCCTACTCTCCTGCTCCTTTCTCTGCCATCACAGACACCCCAATAAAAAATCACAATAACGAGAAAATGGAATTTTCATGCTCAGATTCACAGTTTATTTTAGTTATTTTCAAACGGAAATTAGAGAGATGAGATGTAACCTTAATGTAGATATTCTCAGCTGCTTTTTCCTCTTCGTGGAGAACCCTTCCCCTGTCATCGCTGAAGAGCCGCCAAACCATCCTGTTAACAGGCGCAGAAAAACCGTGAACACCCATTGAGTTGAATATTGCCCTCAATGCCTTGTGTAAAAGTGAGAATAGAGGTCAATGATGCTCTGAGCTGCTTGGGGTTTTTTTCAGAAGAACTCTGAGAAACTGGACGTCTGTCAAAGCTGCTGCAGTAACCGTGCAGCTTCTTCCATCGTGCCAGTAAACGAAGTCACTGACTGCTTCACTCACTGGCCTTCCCTCTTCTTAGTCTGCAGGTAAAGAGCAAGTAAGCAACTAGTCTTCCTCGTCCTTCTAAGTCTGTAGATATAAAGCATTCAAATGGGGATAAAAACTTGGAAATCAAAATCCAGTATGACTTATATTTCTTTAGTTATTAAAATAACTGCAGAGGATGGGCTAACTTAAATAGTTCTCTATTGATTGATCTCAAAAAAATTGCTATATAGGTATCTATAATTACAATCTAGACAAGAAAAAAGTAAAAGTAGGGCTAGTTGAGTGTTGACGCAAAATAGACTAGTACATTCGTTTTATAGTTTTAAAAGTGCGCTGCAGTTTTCCAATCCCATTGTGAATGTTTGTCATCTGCTATTCGATATAATTTACAGGATGGCATATAATATACAGGAGGCATATGACAATAGAGGGTTTGTGGAAATGATTAAGGACCAGTTAAAATAAAGTGATTGGAAGAAATTTACAAAGCGAGGCAAGAATTACAGGAATTACAGAGATTTATTAGAGATCATTTCTGCTGGAACAAGGATATAGCCATAATTTAAAACTAAACCATTTTTGTCCAAAAAGTATTACCCAAAGAAACATAAAAAATACCATAAAACAAGAACATAGATCTGCCTTAAACTAAATACCCAAAAAAAAACATTTTACCTGTCCAAAAAGGACTACCAAAAAAATCTATTATAGTCAAGAAAATAAACATTTAAGCTAACCTTTGAATTACTGTTCTATTCATCAGTCAATGCTGTCAAATTTGTCAGGCATAGAAGTTAGGAGTACCGATTGTTTGGCAGTTGCTTGCACCTTCCTATACATGAAGTTGTATTGGCTGTGGAGTACTGATTGTTTGGCAGTTGCTTGCACCTTCCTGTCCATGAAGTTGTTTGGCAGCTGCTTGCACCTTCCTGTCCATGAAGTTCTGTGGATGTGTCTCTAGTCTATATGTTGAAATCGAGAATTAGCTGAATTTGGACTTGAATGTTCATGACGTTCTGGTTAAAAAAGATCTGTAACAACGGTCAAAATAACATCTGCATTATTTCACAGCTGTTAAACTTGGATCTGCATGTGTGCTTAATAATTCAGAAAATGTTCAAAAATATTAAAAAACTAAAAAGGGATCAAAATCTTTGTAACACGTGGTTCGCTGGATGGTAACAAGTGTTTAGTCTTCTAACACTTGGTTTCCAAATCGTGACCATTACTGAATTTGCAGCACATAAAATAAAATAGAATAATAAGAGCAAGAACGTAGCCTCTCCAACAAGGTCTAACCGGAAGAAGGAGATGGTGAACCGGCATTAATGAACTCAGTGTCGGAGAGGTGCATCATGGTTGTCTAATCAGTGGGATCCGAAATCTGCAATATATATTAAAGGAGGTATTTTTACGAGGAGCATTATAGCATTGTTGATATCAGCAACGCCGTCGGGTCTTGGGGCACACTAAACCAAGGCAACGTCATCTCCACCATCCAATAATAAGCTTAAAAAAGACATTTAAGAAACTAAAAAATAAAAAAATAAAACACAACATTAGACTAACTTCCATGGTTTTTTAAAAATTACTACAAATTGGTTCAAATAATCGTTGTGAGCGATTCATATATATCCCCTTGTCGGGGACATAAAAATAACTCCTAGTCTACTGAAGCATGTACCATGCATTGAAAAAACTGATCATGCGTAGGGGTAGTTCAGGAATAGTTCTACGTCACTACGTGTAGTGGTAGTTTAATGCTTGACAACTTGCATCACTAGGGAACTAGGACTCCAAATGATATGATTTCTGGATCATCAAGCATCATTGTGTATGTGCCGAGTAGTTGTAGGTTAATTGATCCTATATTGTTCCTTTGACACGATGTATTATCAAAACTGGGTCTTCTTCCTTCGAAAATGTACTAGTCAAAATTGGAATAAGAGTGAGCTTTGTTATATCTAAACCTTATGGACACAAGAAGCCTTGTGACTTGTATTGATAAAAGTATTAGTTATCCCTGAAGTATCAACTTTCAAACATTGAAAGTGGCCAATTTATTAGTATATATGAGCAATGAAATTAAATAGGAGAAAGACTAAGCATTTAAACACATAATTGTAATTTCCTATAATTCTAACTAAGATGCATATATAACCATCAACTTGTTCCTATTTTGCTCTTCCTCTAACATCTAAATTCATACAAAAATGGGAAAAGTATGTGGTTTCCTTACCCAAAAGTGGGAACCATTGTCTCCCCCCACCTACCCTATTGCATGTCCCTGTGCAATCAAGTTGTTGGTCCTGATCCTTTTATGAGTGCAAGTTTTTCTATTGATCTAAGATACATCTGGTCATTTCCCCTACATGGTAGAATCCTCTATCCTTTGTAATATGTTCTCAATTTTCTTCCTCTTCTTTCTCACTCCAATCCTGGTTGACACTCAACAAAAGGAATGGTGGGTTAAATTTTAGGCCAATCCATTGTAACCCCAATTTCTCTACAATTGAAATATACAATGAGGATGCAAAAAGAAATTTCTCCAAATTTGGATTGTGAATGTATCTTAAGACATTGTATCTTGAAGGAAATGTCTTTCCATCTCTTGGCATTTAATGTATGATCTTGTTCCTGTTTTCTCCCGATATTAACTCTTTGGAATGTGTTATGACACAATTTTGTTTTTCCTTTAGGACTGGTGCCAATTCTTCATCATGTATGAGCAGTTGGTGATATGTGAGGACTATGTCAGGGATAGGATATTCCACCCTGATCCATAGTTGGGAGTTTTTTTTTAGTCTCGAAATATTGGATCATCTTAGTGGCTCTCCTATCCCCATCAGTGAACCAAGAGCACAGGGATCTTAGTTGGACATATCCTATGTAGGGATCTGGTGACCATCTATAGGGATGTGGCAGAACATAGATATTGAAATAGAATTCACTTACCTGGTCCTTAACTATATCTCCCATTTCTTGGCATGTGTCTATGAAATATTTAGGAGTGTCCAAGTGCTCTGAGTATTTTGTTTGCATTCTTTTGAGTTGATACTACAACCAACTTTCCTTCAAGAATATTAAATATAGCCTTGAAGATGGCCTACAACAAATTATCTCTTTCATAACCTTGAAATTTTTCTTAATTAATCCTTCCTACACTTTGTATTTCTCCTTGATTTCACCTTTTAACTCTGCTTCATAATTATGTAAGTCTTGTTTGAGAAGGAGATTCTCTTCTATCACTGGTTGTTTGTCCTCCAAACATTGCATTTTGATAACTCAAAGCTTTTCCTCCAATGAATTCATTTCATATTCATAATGTCCTTGAGCATTGGAAGATTTTAATGTCTCCATAGTATGGGCAATCTTTTTCCATTTTAGGACTTGTTTCTCTTGTTGTTTCAACTGATTTTGTAACTTTATGATTTCTTGGTCCGTCTCCTAGAGAAATTCATGGAGATTGAGGTTGGTGGGACAATTACTCATAGCATTATCATTCATGGTAAGATCAGACATGGTAGTGTTAGGCATGTCATGTTTATCCCCTACTTCTCCTTCATTATGTTTGTCCTCAGGAGATTGTGAGTCTGAAATTTATTGCTGCTTAAGAGTTTATGAGTTTCCAATATGTTGTTGCTCAGAAGCATTTGAATCTTCATTCTATTATTGCTTATAAGAATATGGTTATGAGATAGAGTAGTGTACCAGATTGGTTGAGAGCTTCCTATATAACTTTCTCTTCTTTTTAGGATTTTCATCGTTTTTCGATAATGTGGTCCCTTTCTTGGAAAGAGTCTCTTCTTATTGACCCATGTGAAGAAGGGTATTTGCAACCTCCTTTTCCTTTTACTCCTTATTTTGATTGTCTCTTCCTTTTATGGAACACTCGGATTTCAATAAGGCTAAATTTGAGAAAGAGTGGCATATTCCCTTTCCAAAGTGTCACAAACCAACAATTTGACAAGCCCATGATGAGATATGGAGTCTGGTTTTCCCAATGGATATTTGATACTCATTGAAGAGAGGGCTTTGAATAATAACCAAGGAAGGCTAGTGTTCTTTCATGGTTTTCGCCACAGTAGGTTTCTAAGGAGATTAAGAACCGAAAGTGGTAGGAATAAACTAAGGTGTACCTTCCCTCACATGTAAGGTATTTCATGATAATTAACGCCACCATCCTCCATGGGTCTCTAAGTGATTCTCTTTTCACACTTCCCTTCACCTCTTCATACTTCTCTGTAAATATAAAAGAAATCTTCTTGTCATTCTGAGCTAATTCACTGTCATCTTTGTCCTATTTCATTCCTTTTGGGAGCTTTGTAACCTAACTAAGAAAATCCTCATTTAGTTATATTGACACCCCCCTTAGTCTTACGTCATTCATTATTGATTTTCCTCATGTTTTGGGAAAACTCCTCAATTATCCCTTCATGATATCCATATAGATTTTGGAAATATTGTACCCATCCTGCTCTTTGGAGGTATTCTATGGTATTAGGATTTATAAAGGCTTTTGAATGGTCAGTGAGTTCCCTCTTTACAAATCCTCCTATCGTTCTCTGCAATCTTCTTCTAGATTTTTGGATTCATTAATCCATCTCTCATCCATATCCGGGAATATGGAAGAATGGAAGAATTGAATGGATAAGAATTCAGCTCTGATACTAGTCTCCACCGACGGGAGCCCAAGTATCATATACACCTCCAAAATACAAAGCCTTAAGCACTGGCGTGCCATCTTGGGGTGATGGAGGTCATGGGTTCAGATCCTGCTGCTCCGAAAGAGAATCTGCAATCTTCTTCTTCCAGAAGGTTTCTAACTATGGTGGTTTCAAAACGATGATTCTCCAACACTTTATGAGGTGATGTAGAAATATTAAACGATAAGTGCTATAGTATAAGATAAGGATTGCATGTATATAATACTGATTGGTTCGCACCTTCTGTTGTGTGTTCCTCTCTTCCTGCTCTACAATTCTTTCAAGATCGTTGGGGATTCTTCGTGTTTAAGAGTGATCAACTAATCACTTGAATGGCATTTTCATACCGAATTTAGGACTCGTTTCCTTTTTTAATTAAATATAATTCCATTAGTTTCTCATCTTTCTTATGATTACCCATTTGTGTGAACACTACGTCATCCCTATGTAAACTCATCATCATTATTCCAACCATCACATTTGTCGCCCTACTCCGAGTGATTATGTTTTTTCCTTCGAATTTTTTAGTGGTGGCCTTAAGCAGCTGTTAGTTTTGCCGAATCATTCACTTAATTTGATTGGTGGCATGTATAGAGGGGAATTCTCATAACCAAATAGATATGTGGAACGTTGTAGGAAAACATATGTCCAAAGTTTACTTTTGTATCCAAAGTTTTGAATGTACCTCAAATTCTCACATTAAATCTCTCATTAAACTTTGCATTTTACAACTTCTCCGAACCTTTCCAATCCTTGCAACATTTTCATACTACGCTTCTCATTCACCCCCCACCCAAATTTATGTAATTTGACGTTCCCAACATATTGGTGATTAGATATGCAATATATGAAAGTTAGATAAAATGTACATAAAATTTAGAACTAATTATGTAGATGAGTAGTCATACCTCTTAACAACTTATTGCTTATACTTTGGGATGGCGATCTTCCTAAATTTCAGGTGGAATCATGTTGTCGAATTTTGTTGTAGGAATATACTGGAGGTTGTAGAGACATTACAATTTGTACAAAACCTATAGGTTCTTTTGTTTCAATAGTATGTTTTTTGTGATGAAATAGTTGAGAATGGAGTGCTTGGTTGATCACTTTGCTTGGAGTGTGTTGCAATGCATCACTATTAGTAAAAAATGTTTTTTTTTCTTTATTTTATTTTTTCTTTAGATTGGGGATTACCTTGTTGAAGGTTTTCAATCGCCATTCTCTCTCAAGGGCATTAGAAGAGGTTTTCTCCTGAGAATTTATTGCTTTTACATGATGATATATTGCCATGGATGAGGTTTTAAATTTGCTAACTTGTATTCGATGCTTCATGAGAAGTTCTCAATTTCTTCTCTTTTATGTCTCTCTCTTATATATATATATNTTAGTGAATTATGTTTTGGTGAGATGCTTCTTATAAAGTTTCAATGTATGGCCATTTACCAATAGTGGCACTTGATCTTCATATATGGTTTATATCTTGATTGATTGATTATTATAAATGATGTCAATATGATAGGGTCCTAACCATTTGGTCCTTAGTTTTCCTTCAAAATATTTGAATCTTGAATCATAGAGCAAGGCCCAATATGCTTCCTTGAAATCCTTGGTCTTTATGAATTTATCATGTCAGATCTTCCTTTGATATTGGATTATCTTAGTGTGATGTAAGGCTTGTTGTCTAAGTTCAAATAGTTGGTTGAGTTGGAGTAATCTCTTATTTTATGCTTTTGATAGGTCCATGTCAACTCCTATTGTTGTTCTCAATGTTTTGAGCTCAAACTCAATGTGCAACATAATTCCCTTTCCATAAACCAACTCATAAGGTGTTATCCTTGGCCCAATCTCTTATGTGAATCTGAACAATTTTTGTTTATATCTTCTCTATCTCTATGTTTGTTACTTTCACTTGGCCATTCTCCTGGGGATGATAAGATGTTGATTGTTTGTGCTTGACCTTATTGAGCCTTAATATGAAAACTAATATATGAAGTTTAATTTTTTATGGTGGGTCAATAGGTCCAATGAATTCCATCTTCCATTTCTCAAAGGCCTCTATTGTCACTTGGGGATGGAGAAGAATTTCATTATTTGTGTTGGTTTTCCCATTCTAACAATCATCAGACCTTGAAACATAAGTTGTTGCATCCTTGTGTAATGCTGGCCAGTAATATCAAATTTATAGAACTTTGTATGATGTTCTCTTGGATACATAGTTTCCACCACAGAGTTCATCATGACATGCATGAAGAATTTCATGGACTTCATCTTCTCAAACGCATCTCCTTAGGAAGTTGAGGGAAACTCCTAATATGTGAAATGTTGAGGGAAACTCCTAGTAGCTAAGTAAATTGTTATATTAGTAAACCATGGAGTATGTGCAGAAATTGAAAAAAAGGTGTTCACTAGGGAATGCATCATCTACCATCTCTCTATCTACAACATGGGTTGGTTTGGACAAGAAATTTGCTACAACATTATGTTTTCCACATTTATCTATGATTGCTATGTCAAATTATCGTAAAACTAAGGGTGATCTAATCACCATACAACTCACAACTGGTTTATTCTTTAAATATCTGGTTGTTGAATGGTCAATGTGGAAAAAGACATGATATTAAGTGATATAGTGCCTGAATTTGTTGACTGAGTAGACCACTGTAAGGAACTCCTTTTTTGTGACAATATACTTCAGCTCTAATCCCACAAGGTTTTTGCTAATGTAGTAGATAACATAAGGATTCTTGTCTTCTTCTTTCCCCATAACTACACCAATTTGATGCATTAGAGTGAATGTGGAAAGGTATTTCCCAATTTAGGCCTTGCAAAACGAGTGCTTCCATTATTTTTTATTTGACGTGCTTAAATGCTTAATGGAAATCACTATTCCACTGGAATTTTGAATTCTTTGTTAGTAAAAAAAGCATAGGAGCCACTATTTTGTTATAATCTTGAATGAATCTCCTATAGTATATGGATTTTCCTATAAATGTTCTAACATCTTTATGATTTTGTGGTGGAGGAAAGTTGATTATGACTTGTATTTTTGTAGGATCAAGTGTGATTCCCTTTGCAGAGACATAATGGCCTAAGACTACTCCATCCATCATTAGTTGACATTTTTCATTGCTTATGAGAAGGCTCAGCTAAATACACTTCTTAAGGACATTTTCTTAAATTGCATGGGATTCTTCAAAGTCATTTCCGTAGGGAGTAAAGTCATCCATATATATTTCCATGTTGTCATGGATAAAGTCAGTAAAGATGCTAAAGAATGGTCTTTGAAACGTAGTTAGAACATTACAAAGTCCAAAAGGGAGTACTCTATGGGAAAAGGTTCCCAATGGACAAGTAAATGTGGCCTTGTCTTTTTTCTGCTGGATGGATTTGTATTTGGTTATACCCACTAAAACCATCCAAGAAGTAGAAAAAATTATTCCTTGCTAAGGTGTCTAGTACTTGGTCAATGGTAATGGGAAATGGTCCTTCTCGATAGCTGTATTGATTTCTTTGTAGGTTATGAAAATCTCCACTTTCCTCCTTTCTTTGAGATTATCACTAATGGTGATACCCACTCATTGCTTGAAATAGGGTATATGAATCCAAAACTAAGATTTTTTTGTAATTAAGACTTAATAATGTCTTTTAGAGTTGGGTTTATTCTTTTATGAGGTTGTCTAATAGGAGTTGCATATTCATTGATGTATATATGATGTTGGTAGATGGTTGGAGAGACTCCCTTGGTGTCATAATAGTTCCATTGAAAAGCTACTTGGTACTTGGTAAGGAGGTGGATCAAATTTTCCTCTTTCTCTGGGAGTAAATAGTTGTTGATCTTTAATGTTTAGTCAAGAGAAACCTCTATTATTTGGTATAAATTTATGTTTCTTCCACAATGTGGATATTCTACCACACAGGTTCCTTTAGTCATATGATCTCCAACTCCTCAAATGTAAACTGATATCCTAGAAAAATAGGACCGTTATAGATATAATGCATGAAATGGTAAATGATTATTTCTTCATGTGACTAGGGAAGTGTCTATGGTTAGCATAGGATGAATAGGTTGATTAAAATCGTCTTCTCCTAGCTCCCAAAGAGGTTTTCAGTATCTAAATAAGGCTTGGCTGGAGCATAGAGATTTAATATTTTGTTTTATGGACCATTTGCAATGGTATGTCCCCTTACATACAACTATTTTTTCCATTAGTTGTTGCAAGACATGGTCTTCCAAGTATAAGTGGGTATCCATTAAGTGTAGCTTTAGTATGTAGGACAATGAAGTCAATATAATATTGCTATGAATCTATGGGTACAATGATATCTTCCAAAAACCTCTAGGACACACTGTAGAAGCATCTCCTAATTGTAGGAAAATAGGGGTATGCCTGAGGAAGTTTTGAATGTTCATCCATAACATGGTGTCTTTGATCATCACGTTTATTGTTGCACCTAAGTCAATAAGAGTATTCATAATTAGACCCCCCCCCCAATGTGAACATCTACCATAGGACTGCCTTGATAAGGATATTGTGGATTTTGAAACTTCCCTAGAATTAAGTCTGTTAGTTGTCCTACTACATTGATGGTGGTAGGGTCTTTTCTATTTCTTCCTGGCGTCTTTATGCATGTTTCCTTAATGAACTGGTTATAGATTGGGATTTGTTTAGAGACATGTAAGAGTGGTATATTCACACATGGATTCTTTAGTTCATTTAGCATAGGGTTTTTAGGTTTTTGTATTTCTTTGGGTTGTAATCTATGGGGATAAGGAAGGAAAATACATGGAGGATCTCCTATATTCTTTCCTCCTCGTTAGGATAATCATCAGTGAGTTACTTTATTTTAAGGAGTTCAGGTATGTTTGAATGTTTTGCATTATTAGATGCAGAAGGTCGTGTTAGTACTTTTCTAAGATGCATATTAAACTCATTAGCTTCTACTACGTTTAGAGAGTATGTTGGATAGTTGGTCATTTCATTGTTGTATACAAGATGAACTTTCTTGTTGTCTGGATTTGGAGTTGTTTGCATTGGTAGAGGTCGCCTAGGTGCTAATGAAACAAGATTTTGAGGATGTTGTTGATTGGTCACTAGAGGAATCATATGGGTAGGATATTGTTTATTTGGTTTCCATTGAAGGAAATTTTTTCCCATATCCAGGAGGTACTGGTTGAGGATTTTTTCCATTGATATTTCCCAAAGTCTACCCACTTAGGTGTAGAATAAGGTTGTTGTTTATATGGATTCATTAGAGTTTGATGTCCATAGATTGGATGAAATGATGGCTGACTATAAGGCTCTTGATAAAGTGGTTGTCCATATGTTTGGTAAGGTTGTTTCCCTTGGAATTTTTGTTATGTGATTGTACATAAGGTTGTTGGAAGGGTCTTGGTGGCCCTGACCTCCTAGGGTTTATGTAGCATAGAGGTTATGCTTCTCCCTATGGCTTGTAAAGGTTGGATTTATGAGGAGATAAATAAGGACAATTATCAGTGGCATGATTATCACAGTAGATTCGACAACATTCCACAACTTTGGCACTAACTTGCATCAAGCCTATTGAACATTCATTTTTCTTTTGTTTAGTTCTACAAGTGGGGTAAAATATTGCTTAGGCCTTATTTGATTCGTTCTTTTTCAACTTTGCTTGCATGGTATCCATTTGTAGTGCCAAGGAGTGTAGGATTTTTGATTGCATATCATCTAGTAAGTTCCCTATATATGACTTGGTAAGAGTGGAACTAGAGGGTTTGGATGATTTGAAATAAAGGTTTCTTCCCCTAAGATTCTTCCCTGTGGAGCTAGAATGTTTTATGAATATTTTTTTGATCTCATCATAGTCCTATTGATAGATATCACCAATATTGGATAAGAGTTTCAAGCAAGCTTTCTAGAAGCATACAAGGTTTAAAGATTTATCATCTAGAGCGAAATCATGAGATCTCCAATAAATCAGTTGAAACCATTCTTCATAGTTCTCCAATGATTCATTTTCTCCTTGTTGCATTCTAAAAATGTCATCCCTGGTTTCCCTAGCCTTACAGTAGCCCTTGTATTTATCTATAAAGGTATCCTTTATTTGATCCCAAGAGGCGATGTTATTGGCTTCTAATCCTATGAACCATATCAAGGCATAGTCCTTCAAGGTAGAGGGAAAATCTTGAGTTTCTGTGATCTAGGGTGTAGTCATAGGTTCTACAGACCACCTCAAAATCAAATAAGAAGGTGACTAGATCTTTGGATGTTAGACCATGAAGATTACGTAAGGCCACTAGATTGATGTTTTCATCCTTACTTCATTATCGTTGACCCCCCATATGGGAAATTCAAAGATGATGAGTTGTTCCTCACCGAGCATTTTGTAACAAAGATATCTCCCTTGTTATGTGCAAAAGCACCAGCCTTAAGTCAATGAGACTACAAGGGAGAGTTCATGAAAAAAATTAAGACAAAAAACAAGATTAGTAAAACGAAATAAATATATACGAGGACTACACTAACACAAAATGCAAATAAACTAAATATTATACCTTTTTTTCTTGAAAGTGGGCCACCGTGTCCGTCTTAGAAGTGATCCACCTCTCCACAAGCTGGTTCTCCAGGTGGGTATGGAGGGTGTCTTGACGTACTAAGTGGGAATGGTATGGAAATGGGATGGTGGAAAAAAGTTGTGTGAATACCTGAGAGCTAAAGGTGTCCCAACGTACTCACAAAATGGCAAAAGGTTATGAAAACTATTTTTGGGGAGACATTCACAATGTATTTATTGTAAAGATTTAGGGCTTTTTGACCCAAGGTTAACCCATGGTATCTTTTGAACCATGGCATTTTGATCTTATCTCCTTTTTAGGGTTTTGGAACCCTTTTTAGGGCTTTTGACCCATTTTTTAGGGTTTTTTAAACCCTTTCTGGAAGAGGATGAGGGTAAACCATAGTAAATAACCATGTTTTGGACCTTTTTTGTTGGAAATACAATTGTGAAGGTCAAAAGTAAGGGAAATATGATCTATGTATGAAGTTTATGCCATGTAGAGTTAAGTGAACAATTTTTCTGTGTTAACATATTTCCCCTTGATGTGTGAGGGCAGGAGCTCATCATATGGCTGATGGACATCATAGGATCATAAGGATAGTGGAGAGACCTGGAGAGACCTGCGGAGAAGTGGAACTTCCTCGTTCGAACCATGGTGGCTTTTGGTTTTTGTATTAATGGTTCCCATCAATGGGTGAGATAAAAAGTATGTGTGACATGTATATGGACAAGGCGGGCATACCCATGCTCGTAATAATGTCAAAAGAATAAATAATTAGATCAAGGCTTAAAAACATGGGATCTGATCAATAAAATATACAAATGATGATACATAATGGTGGCCTCAATAGGAGGATGAATATGATGTTGATCTTAAGAACTCATACATAGGAAAAATGGCATCCTCATGGAATGCAATATCATCACAACAAATGCTCTGTTGGATCTAGAAGTGTACGTGTACATGGACTCAATGACGGAGAGTTAGAATCTCTATGGTACAATATGCAGCATCAATTATTGGAGATACATGGAAGCAAAACATGGGGGCTTCCAAACACTATCGCCAATGCAGCCCGAAAATCACAAGGGACAAGAAATTGTTTGGGTCCCATAGTAGACTCACCAATGTGCTAGAGTCAGGAGACAGCCGGGGTCTTCAACAAAATAATGAACGGTCCAATACCCTGTATGAATCTTAATGGTGCAATGATGTTGCTGAAGTCAAGAATGTGAGACACAACCATCCCGAGAGGCACTATTGACTGCTCTCAAGTGGTCCAAGGAACTCATCAATGAGGTGGATGAAAACAGGATATAGGGACCTCTGGGTCAATCCTCTGGAATAGACGTTTTGTTGTCAACAGAGGGAGACCTGTAACTAACCAAGGCAATGATGTGTCCTTGAATAGAAGTGTGAGGGTGATAACCAAAGATGTGGATCAATCTGGGGACTAACATACTAAGTGGGGGGAACAGGGCCAGGGTAGTATAGGGGACTCAAAATTCCTTTGTTCGGAGTATGACGACAGGGTTGACCTGGCAGCAAATGAAACAAAATCATGGGAGAGGGAATGTAACTGCATATGGGAAATACTGAGGGAGGTAACTAGATTAGTGATATCTAGGGGATCCAAGGAAGACTCATCCCAGAATACTCTGAAAAAAGGCGGCCCAATGGGGAAAAGCTGCTAAACTATGATATATGGGGTGGCACCTAAAGACACCGTTATGACACGATCTCATGGATTTTTAGCGAGCCCGAGAAAGTCAATGCTCAATGGTGTTTTCAATTTTAGAGAGTCTGAAAAACAGGAAGAAGACTCTAGTGGGTTCTCTTTTTCGTATGTAGTTTCCTGAGCCTGAAAAAGGATAAAAGTGTACAAAGGATAGCTCTCCCAGCCTTTGGGGGAAGGAAGACTTATTTACCGTTGATAGTCCAATCAGGATGGAAAAGGTTAAACCTATACTGACTAGATGGTCATTCAAATACTTTTATAAGCATGAATGAAACCAATATTGCTCAACGATCTTTTCTTGATGATAAGGCTGGAAAAGTGCTTAAAGACAACCTATAATGAAATTTTTCATAAAGTATGGTCCCAATGTCCGAGAAAGCATAAAAGGATACAAAAGGAAACATTCCTAGCTTGAATGTGCCAAGGTGGTCCTTTTCTTGTCATACTCTATATAGTCTAAAAAAGGAGGTAAACGAGGCTACATAGACGCCCTTTCAAATACTTTAATGAGCGTGAAAGGAAGCAAGCGTGCTTGGAAATATTTTCATTCTTTTAGGATTCAGAAAAGAGGTTAACAAAAACTTTGTAATGGTAAATCAAGCAAGGGGAAGTGTTTGATATATGAAAAGAGGCTATGTTGTGAACATGGCTAATGGGCATAAATGCAGAACACAGATGGGGCCTCCTTGCAAGATGATGGATGGTGGTCAAAGATGGCAACTGTGCAGTATCGATGGAGTGATTGGGTCGTGAACATGCCAATACATACAAATCGAGATTCATGTGGTGCCACGAAAATCGGGGTGAATTTCAGGAAATGACTTGAAAAATCATAGTGAGAGCATGAGACAAGAGTTTCATCAAAAGACAGAGGCAAAAAACCAAACCTGATGGTGTGAATGACGTCTCAAACGGACTCTGGATGACTTTATGGTGCACGAAAGAAAACGAGACCCAATGGAGGCCTATAAACATGGGGGACCACATCACATGTGTCATTGTTATTGTTCCGTGTTGAGTTGGAGTGGAGGGCCCCCGAGCTCATTTGTTGATTTCTTTCATTTCGACCGACAGTTTTCAGATTCGTGACTTGCAGGTAAGAGCTCATGTCAAACCCAACTTTTTCATTGGTTTAGTTTTTTCTTTTGTTCATCCTGGGGCTTGCCGAGTGAGAAGGGTTAGTAGGGTCGGGTCACACTTTTTGAGGGAAAATCCACGACTTGGGTCTCTCATATGGGCCATAAATGTGCGACCCAGTTACACCTATCGAAGAGACAGGTGCAACCTGGCTCACATATGTCCAGCAGGAAAGAGCATCTGGGTTGCATCTATTTATGGTTTAAGCGCGACTTGGGTCACTCAAAAAGGATGAACAGGTGTGACTTAGACTAGGATGAGGTTCTGTGTGTAAACTGGAACTGACAGGGACTCTGTGTATGTGCAGGATGCCCCAACTGGTGTGGCGAGAGTGGGATATTGGTACCGTGCGGGAGGAGGCATTAGGGGATGGAGCGATGGTGGACATGATCGCCTAGAGTGGGTTGTTGAGGTAATTCCAAGTACCACTCATGCAGACTGCGAGACTGCTGTTGGAGACCCTAGAGAGTTTTTGGGAAATAGACGCGACGTGCTTTATCATCCAGGGAGAGAAGATTGAGATCACTCTCTCCGACATTTACTTTCTGACTGGCCTCTCGATGATCGGTGTGATCAATGACACTACGTCAAATCTTACAGATGGGGTGTCACTAGATGACCTATTGAGAGGCACTTCTATGCCTTTGCTACTGTGCACAAGTCATACATACTAGTGTGTGACCTTGAGAGTCTTCTGACTCATGCTGTGGTAGTGATGATGCTGCGGATCTTGCGGTCATGAGGAACACACAAGATCTCAAGGGGGCAGCTCCAAATTGTGGAGCATGTGTTGGGGGGCACCTACTACGGGTGGGCCCAGATGTACTTGTTAGTGGTTCGGTGTTTGCTGAACCATGCCAGGAAAGTGGGAGGGGATCTATGTTTCCCCTCATTTTTGTGCTCGTTCTTTTTCTAGCGACTACTGACTCTATGACCACACTTGGTAGTGCGGGAGTGAGAGCCTCACGAGCCGTGCATGAGGCAGTGGAGCGAGATGATGATCTAGGAGGGAGGTGGCTTAGTGGGTCGTTTATTTACTCGGAAGCTACATACACAATGGAGGAAGCTACCAATCCTCATTGAGGACTACCTGTATGTGGGGATGGACCATCGGGGACATCCAGAGATGCCTCGACCTCCGGGATAGGCTTGGGGCCATGATGGTGCATATACATGATGTTTTATGTGGTTACATGCATATATAGTTAACTAGACTAGTGTTATCCAGTTTATGTATATGACAAATACTGATGACATACTGTGTGTATGTGCAGACATCGGACCATGCCTGCCAGTAGGCTTTGAGCGACGGAGGGGTAGGGTGGAGGGGATAGATCCACTCACTCACGGGCATGAGAGGTGTTACAGTTCATTGAAATCACTTCATCATGACATATAGTTTTTTTTAGAGGGGGTCATGGATGACGACTGACAATACTTAGACGACGATTTGATCGTTGCATGTTACCACGCTCCTCCAGAGTGGATCCCCTTGATGAAGAGGATTGTCGTCACTGTTGAGTATGTTCGAGAAGTGACACAAGGTGACGTGTCGATGGAGGATGAAGAGGAATATAGTGAGGAGGAAACAAAGGATGATTCAGACTTTGAGTACTAGGAGGAGGCCTCTGATTCTTATTAGCTACTAGTGGGGTTGCCCCTAGTGCGTTGGTGCGCTAGGACTTTTTGTATATGTATGCGCAACCGAGAAAGCTTACGGGGCTTCTCATTTTTGTACTAAACATTATGACATGATATATATATATATATATATATATATATGCACTTGGATGCACTTTTTATTTATTTTTATGAGTCTTTTATGATGATGATGCCGATATGATGTATATGGCATATGTATGCATGACTATATGATGATGCATGATGCAGTTTTATTTCCTATATGCGATGATTGATGTGCCACTCTAGATCGTCATTAGCCATTTGGTATTCTACACTGTTGATACTTCTGGGAACATGTTTGAATGTAATGGATTCAAAATGTCTAGCCAAATGTCTAGTGCGCAGGAACTTTCTAAAGAGACAAGGATCACATACCCGGTAGCAGTTATTCAACTGGGAGACAAGCAGATGGGAGTCTAAGGAGACATCAAGGTGACAAATACCTAAGTGTAGGGAAATGGCCAAGATACCAATGAAACCATCGTACTCAGCCTTGTTGTTGGTCGCAATGCCAACACACATTTCGTCGATATGGAGAAACTCATGTGATAGGGAATAAATAACCCACACAACCGAGGTGATATTCGAAGACCATCTACTTGCTCCATCAGCGAAACCAACGTAGCGATGAGGGGTAGGATCCATTTGGAGAAACCAATGAAACAAACTATAAGAATCATGACAAGAATAGTGTAAAACAAAAAAGAAAAACTATAACACAAGTGACTCATTATGGGAGACATCATGGATAGAACCTTTTGAGGTAGAGCCCGTTACGGGGATTCTTCAAGAGGTGGCCTTCCGAGTCAGGAAGGATGTATGCCCCCTTGCTGAGGCGACGATAGATGACATATGGGCCATACCATATAGATTCAAAATTCCCTTTTCCCAACTTATCACTGGCTTGATCATAGACAAGAACCAGATCGTCGTAAAGGTGTGAGGATGGACATGGGAGTCAAAATGTGACTTCGACTGAGTCTTAGCTGCTTCGTTCATTTGGAGAGAGGCACAATGGTCCTCATTGGTTTGTTCAAGCATAATAAGGATTTGTTCAAGTGGTGAGGTACCAGGGAGGAGCTCTACGACAAGGAAGAGTGATGGAATATGGAATTCAATGGGAAGTATCGACTCTACACCATGGACTTAGTGGAATGGGGTAAAACTGGTGGTAGTCTTAGTTGATGTTCGGTAGGACCAGAGGGCAGAAAAGAGCATGTGGTGCCATTTGAATTATGGTTTCCTACCATCCGCTGTAGCATGGTTTGAGGATCTTATTGACGAACTCAACTTTTCCATTTCCCTGGGGGTAGTATGCGGAGGAGTATTGATGGTTGAACTTCAATATGGTGGAAAGCTCGGTCCAAACTGCGTCTTTGAAATGACGACCGTGGTCGAAGGTTATCTGTTCGGGGAAACCAAAATGTGTGATAACATGATTAAAAAATAAATGTGCCACTGTATCAGCCTTACAATTGAATGTAGGCATGGCCTCAACCCATTTAGTGAAATAATCGATGGCCATGATGATGTAATTGTGGCCACCGACCGAAGTAGGATTACATGCCATGAAGTCAATTTCCCACTTACAGAAGGGATCGACTGTGACCACAGGATGCAATGACATGAGAGGAGTCCTTGATTTTGGAGAAAAGAGTTGACAACTATGACAATATTTAACTAAGTGGATGCAATCGACAAATATGGTAGGAAAAATATAAACGACACGAAGAATCTTCTGGGCGGTAGTCAAACCGGAGAGGTGGCCACCATAGGATGCACTGTGACAGTCATTATTGACTTTTTCAGCCTCATTATGGGTGAAGCAATGACATAATATGGTATCAATGTCCCGACGATACAAGACATATCCTATGAGGAGATAACGAGCAACTTGGTGTTGAATGCGACAATGATCTTCTCGACTTAAATGATCCACGAATTTATGAGTGCACAGGTATAGGAGGATGCCCTCATACCAGGGGTCTTCTATAGTTATGGAAAATAGAAATTCGTTGGGAATATTAACTCTAATAGGTGATGAAGCAGACGACGGAGGGAGGTCTGTCATTAAGGCGACCAATGCCAAATATTTGGTGCTTTTAGGGGCAACGAATTCCAAATCGTACTCTTGGAGAATGAAAATCCACTTGGTCGCATGTCCTTGAACAAGGCGACAAATCAAGAGATATCTCATGGGATTGGAATCAACCATGACTCGAGTGCGGCTCAAAACAATGTAATGGCGCAGCTTCTGAACATAAAAGATGATGACAAGGGCCATCTTCTCTTCATGTGAATAACATAAAGGGTGACTAAAAAGCTTCCGACTAACATAATAAATCACATGCTCTTGGTGAGCATCGTCTTCTTGGACCAAGACTCCAACGATGAAATTTCAGATGCAAACACATAGAGGATGAAATCCTTAGTGAAGTTAGGTGGATATAACAAGGGAGAAGACGCTAGTGCTTATTTCAATGCATCAAAATCTCCTTGCAAATGCTTATCCCAAACAAATAGAATGTTGATATGGAGAAGTCACAAGAAACCATGGAATTTTATCGCATAGTCCAGAATGAAACGACGAAGGAAATTACCCTTACCTTGGAGACTCTGCAGTTGGTGCAAAGTGCATGGTGAGGGGAGATTCAAAATGGCTTGAACCTTTAGAGGGTCGACCACAATCCCTTTATGAGAGATGATAAACCCAAGTAGTTTCCCAATGGGAACAAAAAACACAGACTTGAGAGGGTTCAAGTGGATGTTATATTTGTGACACCGAAAGAAGTAAGTCCTCTAAATGTTGTGAACGCTTCCGAGAGCGAGTCGTGAAGTCGTCCAAGTAGACCAAGATGATATGGATAAGGTCATGGAAGCAATACGTCATGGGCTGCTGAAAAGTGGTTCCTACATTTTTAAGGCCAAACGACATGACTCGATATGCAAATGTGCCCTAGGGGGTGGTGAAGGTCATATTGTACTGGTCTTCTCTCCGAATTTGAATTTGGTTATACCCGAAAAAACCATCATGAAAGAAAAGACTTCATGTACAGCACAAGTGTCAATGATCTGGTCAATGAACAGAGTGGGGAAATTATCCTTGGGACATGCCAAGTTCAAATCATGGAAGTCAGTACAGACATGAATGGTACCCTATTTTTTATTAATGGGAACACGATTAGAAACCAAAGTGGTACACATAATGGGGTATTTGAAACCTTCTTTTTGCAGTTTCTCGATCTCAGCCTTTACAGTGAGAGCCTTTGCGGGGTGAATGGGTCTTTGTTTTTGGAAAATAGGTGCCACATCATGCCATATGTCAATACGATGTTTGACGATGGATGGATTAAGCCCATACATCTCGGTATAGAACCAAGCGAAAACATCACGAAACTCTTGAAAAAGAGCTTTGTAGGAAGCCACCTCTTCAGGGGAGCAAGAGGCTCCAAGTGTAATGTCTTCAATTACCTTAGGGTTGGTTGATATGTTGAACTTAATGGTGGATGAAATGTTAGCCATATTATCCTCTTCAAAGACATCAGGTGCTGAAATGGGTTTTTTGAACCAGTCGACTTTGCCATGGATGAAGTCTTTGGCTTCAACAGAGTACTGATCTGATGATGAAAGAGGTTCATCGAGAAAAAATAATGAGTGGTGATGCATATCATTCTGAGGGTACTCCGGAGCTGATAGAACTTTAATATTTCCTCATCGTTGCTAAAACAATGCATAGATAGAGCAGAGGGAACTTCTATGAGGGGACGGAGGGACTAGCAGAACTGAAGATCATATAGATGGTGTTGGATGTATCTGTGGAAGAAATTGGAGGGTGTATATCCTCACAGACAATGATTTCAGACTCACAAGAGTGTTTCCAAAGGTCGCTAAGGGCAGACCGATACTCAAGTAAGTCAGGGTAATTGTGAGAGTAGTGACTGTACAAGTTGCAAATCGCACAAGGGTGGTTGGAGCGCATAGACTTGTTATTAATCTTCGGCGGATTCGAGACAATGACTAATGGGGTTCCGTCGAATGTACCCATAACGTCCATGTGGGTGCATAGGATAGGAAACTAAGGAATATTTTTAGGGTTTTTGACCTGGGATTTCACATAATGCGCAAGGGGGGGGAGACCGAGGTTCAGTTGTTACTTTGGATGGCTTGTCCCCAATCCTGTTTGGGGGAGGAGGGACAGGCTTAGATATGGTTGGAGTCTTTGATGGACCGGGACATGGGTGTGAGGCCATCTCAATGGGTTGGACGGGGGTCAACACAACTTGGGGACTTGGGGGTGGGGTAGGTGGTTCGAGGTACCACACAGGAATTCCTAACGTAAAATTGGGTAATTTTAGAGTAGCTATGATAGGTTTACTCATGATGCTAGAAGGTGGAAACATGAAAGGAATTGTGTGGATTGGGAATGAACCCTAATAGTTTCCCGGAGACTGATGTTGAGGCTGCAACTGAGGTTGTGATGTGGTCAAAATGTTGCTAGATGTGATAGTACACAAATCTGAAACTTCAGTCGACGTAGGAAGAGGTGGCAAGGACGAAAAGGTGTCCGTCATGGGGGTGTTGGCGAATAGGCCTGGGCCAACAACATATAGGGATGGAATAAACACACTGTCAATGGTGGAGCTGATAGTTAGAAGGACATGTTCTGGTGTGGCCGGTCTCTTAGGATCACAGTAGGTCAATTGGTCGACAGTTACAATCTTCCCATCATGAGGGAACATCAGTAGTCGAAAGACGTTAGAAGCCACGACTCACATGACATACATGTAGCTATGTCCTAGGAGGAGGTTATAGTCAAGCTCAGCATTGACAACCTCAATGTGAATCAACACCATTTTAACAGCTGGTTCAATAGGGACATCCGTGAGAATACGCAGTGGCTGAGTGGAATGATTGTAGTAGGTGTAGAGAGCAGTGGTAGACGGTTGAAGGGTAGGGGACCCGAGCTTCTTTCAAACAGTGGTCGACATGACGTAGGTGGAGGCCCCTTCATCAATGATACATCGATGGATGACCAAATTACGAATTGAGATCGGAACCTGGAAGGCGACGATGGATGGCATCCTAGGTTTGCCTCATTAGGAGAATTTTGAGGTAAAAAATGGACCTTTAAACAAAAAATGTACTATCAAAATTCACTTTAAAAGAACCAATCACATTTTAGAGGATGACATCATCTATAATAGTTGAGGTGACATTTGTTGAATTAAGGATGTTTATTTGTCAAATTGTAATGGTGAGTGAAAATCGATAGTTAACTATATCAATGTTGTAAGTAAAGTACTCATTATGAAAATATTACTCAGATTATTTTTGAATATAATATAAATGTACTAAAGTACTCTTAAAATACTTAGAAAGAAAAATACTCTTTATATTTCAATATAAAATAAATTACACATACCAAAAAACTAAATGTTTTATTCAAATGTAATTACTTTTTTATATTTCGATATAAAATAAATTACAAATATAAAAAAATAAATGCTCTATTCAAAACTAAAATTATGTAATTACTTTTTCAATATTTAAAATATATATATATATATCAAATCTTTATTTAAAATCAAAATCACTTAACATCTTATAATAAAAACAACATGATGATTAATAATTTTTGTTTTTTAAATACTTATTATATATAATAATCTATTATAATTATTATTTAAATATAAAAATATATTTATTTATTTTATATAAAAAAAATTATATTATAATATATATATATATATATATATATATTCATTCGGTTGAGTTTTAATATTAATATATTTAAAAAAAAAAAGTTAAGTATTATTCAACATTCATATTTTACTATCACAATTAAACCTTTAAAACACCTACATTTATACCANAGTTACAAAACCAAATACATGCATAAAATCTTAATGTAGCGAATTGAATGAACTATTATACCACAATAAGATATTATATTATTATAATTTTTATTACATATAATCTCATTTGCTTAATATTAACCCAACTTTTTTGTGGTAGAAATTTATGTACTATTCTTTCATCCCAATATTAAGAATTAAAAAAAAAAATTATTTAATGATATTATTAATTATTGCATTAAAAATGATATAGAATATACATAATATATATCACAAGAAACTATTAAAAATAAGTTTACATGTGATTTTAAAGATGTATTAAAAAGATAAAAAATGTATTTGTTTTAATTTGTAGTTATATATATATATATATATATAAGAAATGACAATTTATTCATTTAAATTTAACTTTATGTTTAAAATTCAAAATTATAAATACATGGTTTATAAACATATTTTAAATATTGAAGAAGTAACTTATGTTTCAATTTTTAAAATTAATATATTTAATTTTATGAGTACATTATTTTACATTCATCATATTATATTTAAAAGTTATTTATGTATTCAAAAGTACTTTATTTTTAGTCATATGAATCATATTATATTTAAAAGTAATTTATGTACTTAAAAGTATTTTACTTTTAGTCATATCAATCATATTATATTTAAAAGTAATTTATGTACTCAAAAATACTTTACTTTTAGTTATATCAAAGACGATTTTTTTATTTGTTTTATTTTAGACATTTTTTCAATTTAACTTAACCATAGTTGCATTGGTTAAAGTGTAAGAGATGAATTGTAAATATACCTTCCCCACAAAATGCCTAATTCATAATATTTTATTATATCTCTTATGAGGCACATTTCAGACCTCAAAATTCTCCTAATGTGATACAAATTGAATGTAATCATTCTGGAATCAGAGGGATCAACGACACCTAGTGAGGACAACAACGCTTTACGTTGTGTCGGGCATGTTTTGAGTACTTCCAAAGCAGACATGGCGGTGGGCGATTAGGCCAGGTCATCAACTATACTGTAGTTGAGGGAAATCTAGTATTAGCATTGTTGGCGATGCGACGCATAGGAAACTGAGGTGCGTTAGCCGACCCAGTGGTGGGGGGTGGTGGTAAATGTAAATACATGTCTGCACTGGTAGAGGTAGATGTCGCTGGTGGGTTAGCGGTTGATGTGGTGGAGCCATACTAGTTACGTCGAGTCTGTAGGTTGACATTGTCATTAGGTGATGGACACCAGTCTCTGTAAGCGAGGCCATAGCAGGAGCTGTGGGAGCAGGAGATGTGGGAATGGGTGGGGGCAAGGGTTGGGTTGCAACCATCCCTTGGTGTGGTGGTGTATTTTGGAGAACCATGGGTGGAGACCTTGGTGGTGCGAGGTTAGGATGAGTCAGAGCAGCCGCATTTGGATCACATTGTTGGTCATTCTGGAGAAGTTGTTGCACACGAGCCATGTGAGGGCATTGGTGAGTGTAATGACCGTAGACATTGCATATGGCACACAGATGGTTGATCCTTAGTTGTAGGTTCTTCCCAAGTCGGTTGGGTCACTAGGGATTCTGTGCAGGCTGGTCGACACCATCATTGTTTGGAGGATTGGACCGTTGGCCACCTCCTTAGGGATGATTATTGCCTCGGTTCTTTCCTTGTTTGTTCTTTCCTTGCCCTTGTTAGTTATTGGGGGCAAGATGGTTCAGAAGGTTTTGCTGAGCAAAAACCTGCCCTGTAGAAACTGGAGGAACTGAGGTGGGTTGCACAGATGGTGCATAATAGACCAGAGGAGCTGGAGGGGATGCAAACTTGACCGTTGTTGAATTATTGTAACTTCGAAGTGTATTCACTTACTGTACCCCGATGTTCCTATTGGGAGAATCATTTGTATTTCATTGTACCCCGATGTTCCTATCGGGAGAATCATTATTATTGTATTAGGTAAGTAGAGAGTCATGAGGAAAACCCTTCATTGTAAGTCGGGTCATTTGCATCCCCCGAAATATAATAATAAGTTGTTTTGAGTCCTCCTAGAGAAGTTGGCCCTGTCAAGTTTAGTGGGGCCGACTTGGTTGAGTAAAAAGTCAAGTGAATGAAAGAATATAAATAGAAGTGAAACACTCCTCATTTGAACACACAAACACACTTGTGTAGCGTATGAGAGAGAGAGAGTCTTATCTGCAAGGAGGAGAAGGACCAGTTTGAAGTCTTGTCTTTTATCTTTTTGATCATCTATATTGAGTAAGCTTTTTTTGCTGGGTTTTTCCTTTTAGGATTTTCCTAGGGTAAATCTGTGTTGATCTTGTGATATTGTTTCTTTCAATGATCATGTATGCTATTATCATTGTGAAATTGAATTGAATGCTGATAATATAGCTTAGAATAGAGAATTTTAACATGGTATCAGAGCTAACTTGAATATGACAACTTTCACAAGGTGAAAAATAGCTCTCTCTCTCTCCGACAAGAAATTAGGGCTTTGGAGAAAATTCAATTTTTGAAGGTTTGACTGCATAGAAAGTTGCGCCCTCCTAGAGCACATCTACTGAGCCTGAGATTGAAGTTTTTGAGTGTGTAGATCTTCGAAAAATTCAAACCCTAGTTTGAAACTAGACCAGAAATCCAGAAAACCAGAAAACTGCATTGTAGAATATCGCAAGTCAGTTTTGAAAGGTGAAGACTTGAGATCTCCAAAACCAAGCACACTAGTCAAATCGCCTTAGTTAAGCACATCTCCTAGTAATATCAATTTCTCATTTGCAAGATTTTCAATTTTTTGTAATATCTTGACAAGATGGCCCCAAGCACCAAGCTTGAGGACAAACTAGAAGGCATAGAGAATTTTCGAGCATGGAAATACATAATTGGTCTCATTCTCAAGGAGAATGATCTTGACAAATATATTGAGGAAGAAGTTGCAGAACGTGAAGAGGTTGAAGCTAAGGAGAAGCACAAGAAGGATCTGATTAGGGCACAAAGGATTATTCATGACTCTATCAAAGATCACTTGATCCCTCAAGTGTCATCCAAGAAGACTTTGAAAGAAATGTATGATTCCCTAGAAAGGATGTGTGAAGGAAGAAACGTCAATAGAAAGATGAATCTAAGAGCTCAATTGAAGAGCACCAAGATGAGTCATGGAGAATCCATCTAGAACTATTTCACAAGGGTCTCCCAGTTCAAGGAACAACTAGAAGCCATTGGAGACAACCTTGATGAAGATGAGTTGGTTATGACTGCTCTCAATGGTCTCANCAAAAAGGAAAGCATGAAGTTTGATATTATATGGGAAGATTGTATTCAAGAGGAGGCTAGAGTGGCTAAGAGAGAATCTCTACTGAAGGAAGATGATCAAGCCCTAGCCACCCATACCAAGAGAAGAAGAAGTCAACCCAACATCAAGAAGGGAAACCACAAGGAGTCTCAATGTCCCAGAAGGTTCCAAAGAACAAGAGAAAGTCTCCCAAAGAGGGACTACTCCAACTTTCAATGTTTTCATTGTGATAAGGTAGGACACATTGCTAGAAATTGTCCTTTGAAGAAAGAATAATACAAGAAGAGGAACAACAACAAAAGACATCATGCACATATAGCTGAAGATGAGGACGAAGAAGAAGAATAAGAAGAAGAAGAAGGACCTCAGAGAAAGCAAGCAAGAGAAGAAGATGCAAAAGAGTATGTACTATTCTCAGCATTCTCTGGGTCTGTAATACCTAGAGAAGACAAATGGCTTATTGATAGTGGCTCTTCAAATCACATGATGGGACAAAAGAAAATTCTGTCAAAACATGAAGAAAGGAACTCTCCTTAGAGAGTATCTCTAGGAGATGACTATCAATATCCAATCAAATGAATTGGTGAAGCAAGATACAAGCTTGATTCAAGAAACCCCTTGAAGATGAAGGAAGTTTTATTTGTACCAGGTCTAAAGAAGAACTTACTTTTTATCTCAGCATTAGATAATAAAGGATATAGAGTTGCATTCATAGATGGACAAGTACTCATGTGGCTCAAAGGAAAGTAAATTGAAGACACAGTTGTCATCAGTGAAGAAGAAGGAGGCCTATATAAACTCAAGGGACATTTAGAAACAACCCTTGTTCATGATACCACTGACCCTAGTGAACTATGGCATAGGAGGCTTGCCTACATAAATTACAAAGCACTACCTCATGTGAACAAAGTAGTGACGGTACTACCAGACTTGAAGATCAACCATGAAGGCATTTGCAAAGGATGTGCAAAAGGAAAGAATGTCAAGAATCCATTTCCAAAGAGTGAAACACAAACTAAATAATGGTGTTGTGGAAAGAAAGAACAGAACCATCATGGAGGCCGTGAAGAAAATGATATATGATCAAGATCTCCCAATTCATCTATGGGAAGAACTAGCAATAACTGGTGTCTATATATAGAATAGAATATCTCACAGTGCCCTTGGATTCAAGACTCCAGAAGAGATGTTCACAGGAAAGAAGTTTGAGGTAAGTCACCTCAAGATATTTGGTTGTCCAGTATATGTCCATATACCAAAAGAGAAAGGAACCAAGTTGGACCCTTCTAGAAACAAGGGAATACTTGTTGGATACTGTGAAGTATCCAAGGCATTCAGAATTTACATTCTTGGATTCCATCACATGGAAATTAGTAGAGATGCAACATTCGATGAAGAAGCAGCTCTCAAGAGATCTAGAAAATGTCAACTTGAAGAAGTATATGAGGAATATGCACCTCCCAAAAATGCAGAGGTTACATTCCTCCTTGAATATCATGATATGACAAGACCACAAGAACCTCCCATGATGGAGATATCACGGGAGAGAAATCCTTCTTGGGAAAGATAAATTATACAAGAAGCATAAAGATATGGAGCTCCAGAAGGCTCCATAAGGATAATAAAGAAGCCCAAGACATTTTCCAACTATGTAGCTTTGATGTACGATCTTGTAGATCAAGAACCTCCAAACTATGAAGAATCTGTACAGAAGAAGGAATGGGAAGAAGCAATGATGAAAGAATACTAGTCAATAATGAAGAATTATGTGCGGGATATAGTTCCCAAACCAGAAGGAAAGAGTGTGGTATCTTCCAAGTGGATTTACAAGATAAAACATGTAGATGATGGGAGTATAGAAAAATATAAGGCAAGATTTGTCGCTAGAGGTTTCTCTTATAAAGGGAATTGATTATGAAGAAACGTTTGCACCAGTAGCAAGGTATACTTCGATTAGAGCCATCATGGAACTTGCATCCATGATGAAGTGGAACTTACACTATATGGATGTGAAGACAACCTTCCTAAATGGTGTGATTGATGAAGAAGTATACATAGAATAACCACAAGGATTTGAAGTTGAAGACAGACGGACTCACGTATGTAAGTTGAAGAAGGCCTTGTACTACCTGAAGCAAGCTCCTAGAGCTTGGTATGGAAGGATAGATAGTTTTGTGATGAGCTTGGACTTTACCAAGAGTAAATTCGACCCTAACCTTTACTTCAAGGTTATAGATGATGAACCTATCATACTATTTCTATATGTGGATGACTTATTTCTGAGAGGGAATGAGAAACAAATTAAAGAATGCAAGAAGAAACTCGCTGAGGAATATGAGATGAAAGACCTTGGATTAATGCACTATTTTCTAGGTATGGAAGTGTGGCAAAGTTCAGAAGGAATATTTCTCAATAAGGGAAAGTATGCAGTAGAAATTTTGAAAATATTTGATATGTTGGAATGTAAAGCCATGGCCACACCCATGGATACCAACTTGAAGTTGTTGGCTGATGAATCATCAAAGTTAGTAGAGGTGACTCAATACAGACATATTATTGGGTCGTTGATGTATCTAACGAATACCAGATAAGACATTTGTTTTGCTGTGGACACCTTGAGTTAGTATCTAGTTCAACCTAGACGTGTTCACATGGTAGCTGCAAAACATGTGATGAGATATCTGAAAGGAACTATAGACTTTGGTCTATACTATGATGGAAACCATGACTACAGATTGTATGGCTATACAAATGTAGATTGGGCTGGAAGTCTCTCAGACAGGAAAGGCACATCAGTTGGATGTTATTGTCTGGGGTATGATTTCATGGTTTAGCAGGAAACAGTACAATGTTGCTCTTAGCACGGCTGAAGCATAATACATAGCATCTTGCTCTCATAGTTGTGAAGCCATATGGATTCAGAAGATGACGTCATGTCTATTTAACCTGGATTTGGATACCGCGGTGATTCTATGTGATAACCAGAGTTGTATAAAGATGATAGAGAACCCAATGTTCCTTGATAAATCAAAGCACATAGAAATCCAATATTTCTACATTCGAGATATGATATAGAAGGGAGCCATAAAACTCCAGTATGTAAGTACCAATGAACAAGTTGCTGATGTGTTGAAAAAGCCTTTGTCTTGAATAAAGTTTGATTACTTTCGAGACAAGCTTGGTGTTGTTCAAAAATACCTTTCCCGAAAGGGGGAGCAGTGATGTTGCAGTGGGATTGTATCATCCCTGGAAACTTGTCCTAAAGTGATCCGTAGACTTCTGTCTTCGAGAAAGAAGCAAGATTGTATCATCCTTGGACACTTGTCCTAAAGTGATCTAGAGACTTTTGTTTTGAAAATGTGGTAGGATTGCATCATCCTTAGACCTAAGTCCTAAAGTGATAAGGAGTGATTATCCTGTAATGGTATCCAGTGACTTCGGTCTTCAAGAATGTGGTAGGATTGCATCATCCTTGGACCTAAGTCCTAAAGTGATAGGGAATGATTATCCCATAATGGTATTCAGTGACTTTGGTCTTCAAGAATGTGGTAGGATTGCATCATCCTTGGACCTAAGTCCTAAAGTGATAGGGAGTGATTATCCTGTAATGGTATCCGGTGACTTCAGTCCTTGAGAATGTGGTAGGATTGCATCATCCTTGGACCTAAGTCCTAAAGATATAGGGAGTGATTATCTCGTAACAGTATCCGGTGACTTCGGTCATTGAGAATGTGGTAGGATTGCATCATCCTTGGAAGTAAGTCCTAAAGTGATAGAGACTAATTATCCCATAATAGTATCCGGTGACTTCGGTCCTTGAGAATGTGGTAGGATTGTATCATCCCTGGAATTAAGTCCTAAAGTGATTCGTAGACTTTCGTCTTTATAGTGTGGATTGCAGGTTGTTGCTGTTGATGATGATGTTGCTGATCAAAACATCAGAGTATTGATGATGATGTTGTTGATCGAAAGATCAGAGTATTGATGATGATGTTGCTGATCGAAAGATCAAAGTATTGATGATGATGTTGCTGATTGAAAGATCAAAGTATTGATGATGGTGTATTGCTAATGACATTTCTCAAAGTATTTATGATGATGATGATGATTGAAAGGTCAAAGTATCGTTGATGATGATGTTTCTAATTGAAAAAAAAAGACAAATGCTGATGATGATGTTGTCGACTGAACAATCAAAGTGTTGCTACTACTGAAATTGAAGATGAAGACTATATGTCAAAGATGATGAAAAAACTTCCAATGATTTATAGATGTGTCACCCTGATGATGTTAAATATTCTCTCTCTCCTTCTCCTACTATTGTTGTTGTTGTTGTTGTTATAGAATAATCTTCTCGTTAAGAGGGAGTGTTGAATTATTGTAACTTCGAAGTGTATTCACTTACTGTACCTCGATGTTCCTATCAGGAGAATCAGTTGTATTTCATTGTACCCCGATGTTCCTATTGGGAAAATCATTTTTATTGTATTAGGTCAGTAGAGAGACATGAGGAAAACCCTACGTTGTAAGTCGGGTCATTAGCAACCTCCATAATATAATAATAAGTTGTTTTAAGTCATCCTAAAGAAGTCGACCTAGTCAAGTTTAGTGGGGACGACTTGGTTGAGTAAAAATTCAAGTGAATGAAAGAATATAAATAGAAGTGAAGTGCTCCTCATTTAAACACACAGACACACTTGTTTAGTGCATGAGAGAGAGAGAGAGTCTTATCTACAAGGAGGAGAAAGACGAGTTTGAAGTCTTGTCTTTTATATTTTTTATCATCTATATTAAGGAAGCTTTTCTTGCTGGTTTTTTCCCTTTAGGGTTTTCCTAGGGTAAATCTGTGTTGATCTTGTGATACTATTTCTTTCAGTGATCCTGTATGCTATTATCATTGTGAAATTGAATTGAATGTTGATAATCTAGCTTAGCATAGAGAATCTTAACAACCACTTGGCTAGAACATGATTGTGTCGAATAGGTCAGCCTATGGACATGATGAAGTGGTGCAGGAGGTGCATATGAAGAGGCAGCTCTAGACTGAGCCATCATCCATGGGGAAAAGTTGGGTTGGGAAACATGTTGGACATTACTCAAGTGTGGTGGAATCATAGGAAAGGCCACGTAGAACTGAGGGTGTTGTGTGATGGATCTAATGACTCCATTAGCAGTGTGGGATTCCCTTGATGTGTCACAGGAAGAGGTGCCGGCTCGGAGAGCATCGGGAATGATGGTATATAAATACCAAAACTGGGCGTAGATTAAGTCAAACTGTTGAGCCTTTAAGATGGCCTCCTCCTTAGATTGGGGTCACTCAGAGGCAACATCCTTGGAAATGGGCGAGAGCAAGGTTTTCAAAAACCAATCAAGGAAGATCCTATCATCAAGTTGGATCTTGCACAAGCTACGTCTATGTTGGCACTCATAGATGCAATACGTGATGTGGGTAGCTTTATTTTGATGGTAGGATAAGAGGATATCCACTCCCTTGTCATATCAGATGGCTAGTTGAAAGTATTGTAGGAACATGGAGGCAAGTGAAGAGAAATCAGGGTAAGTGGCATGAGGCATTTCAGTGTAACATTTGGCCGCAACAGCCATGAGTGTGCACTGGAACAATATCAATCTCACAGAGTCATCCACTATGTTGTTCGAGGAACACCATAAGTGGAATGACATTATATGGTTTTGGGGGTACTCACTCGCCTTTCCCTAAAACTTTGGGATGTATGATGGGAGTTTTGTAGGCATGGGAGGCCTGTGTGGTTGATGACTGATGGGGTCATTTGTGAATCTTTCCAAATATGGCAAGTTAAGACTATCCATGAAAGGAAAGCTAGACCCGATGTTGGCTCAGGATAGACCAGAAATGGTGCCAGTGTTTGCAGGAACATAGTTCCCATGCATAGCTGGGGGTATATGAGGATGAACCCCTATTGTGGGGACAGTCAGGACCGACGTGGAAGGGCCACTCCCCTTGAGTGAAACAGGTGGAATGGTGGAAACCAAGGTAGATGGTGTGGGGATGCCACTAATGTGTGGCATGCCAATAGCAACATGTGTAATGGTGATGGTGCCACTAGAGGGGATACTTGTGATTATGGGTGACAAAGATGTAGGGCCACTGCCAACTACCCCTCCATAGAAGGGATTTGGTTGTGTGTCGACCATGAGGCTGGACAGGGCAGTGAACAAAGTGGGTTTGGATTGGTAGGAATTTGAATCTAACTCAGAGGCTGTGTGTGGCTCTAAGGGTGGTGAGTGATGTCGAAGACGACTTCGACGGTGGCAGTTTAGGGAACCGAACTGAAGGGTGTGTCCCCTAAGACGATAGAAACAACATGGTGGAGAAATGATGGATGTGGTATTAACAAGAGATGAATATGGACCCCGGTTTAAAAATTCTTCCTATTGGATCAAAAGGAATCACTTGGACACCAAGGATGTCTGACGACTTGTGTATTGGGCAATACCCCTCACTCTATGATGTAGGTAGAACTGCTAACCGCTTGGGCACGAACAATAGCTTGTTGGTTTTCCTCATGGGTAGGAATCTAGTCAATTGGGTGGGGGTCGTTTCCCTTTTCGCTTAATAGGTCCTCTCAATGGCCAGCTACTTTGGGGTTCCTATGGTACTCCTCACAATGAGTTTTAGGGAAAATCCCGAGTACTTCCCATAGTTTTGCAAATGGGACTTATGTCCCAAATCAAATGTGATTATGTTAATTGGTTATTTTTAATGGCTCTGCTAAGGGTCATGAACCGAGCGTGTTTGATCAATGGTGTGAGTGTGTGTGCATCTGTATGTAAAAGATTTCATTCCAATCTTGAAACAAAAATGAGTAACAAGGGTTTTTTTGCAGGAAATCAACAAAGGGCTGTAACAGAGCAGTTTTGGATAGAAAACAGGTCTGAATAGAGGTGTGGGATAGATAGGGGTTTGCAACAGATACTGGAAACAGGCTGTAAATTAACAGTCGCACCTGTATGGGGAACAGGGGAGATTTGGGTCGCACAGAACAGAAAGGCAGAGACGATATGGACAATAAACAATCAAGTTGCACAAAACATGAGGTTTCAAGCGACTGGGTCACTCATAACAAGGTCATAGGGATGAATGGGGTCCCTTTTGGCACCGAGACAGGCACGATCTGGCTTTGTGTGCCAGGTCGCATGTATCAAGGTGGAATTCATGACTGGATTCGTGCTTATCGAGGTGAAAGAGGTGACTGAGTCACGACTGACAGCCTAATAAGGGAGACTATGCCTGGATAGAGAAAAAATAGGAAAAGTGGGGCCAACAGGGGCCGAGGGAGCAGGCACTGATGCAGAGGAGGTTCAAATCGGCCTTGTGGGGGCCTGATCGGTGACTATGAAGGGAATAAACTGGAAAAAAACCTGTAATAAACCTAAAAGACAGAGATCGTTATGGAACGACCAACAGAGTCGCCAAAATTGTAACAGGGATTTCTCCCTTGTTACACGCAAAAGAACCAGCCTTACGTCAATGAGACTGTAAGGGAGAGTTCATGAAAAAACTTAAGACAACAAAAAAAATTAGTAAAATGAAATAAATATATACGAGGGATACACCAGAAAAAAAATGCAAATAAACTAAATATTATACCTTTTTTCTTGAAAGTGGGCCACCGTGGCCATCTCGGAAGTGATCCACCTCTCCACATGCTGGTTTTCTAGGTGGGTACGAAGGGTGTCTCGACGTACTAAGTGGGAATGGTATGGCAACACGATGGTGGAAAAAAGGTGTGTGAATACCTGAGAGCTAAAGGTGTCCCAACATACTCACAAAACGACAAAAGGTTATGAAGACTGTTTTTGGGGAGACCTTCATAATGTATTTATAGCAAAGTTTTAGGGTTTTTTGACCCGAGGTAAAACCATGGTATTTTGCTATGTTTTTTTTTATATTATCTTTTTTTAGGGGTTTTGACCCTTTTTAAGGGTTTTTTAACCCTTTCTGGAAGAGAATGAGGGTAAACCATAGTAAATAACCATGTTTTGGACCTTTTTTTGTGGGAAATACAATTGTGAAGGTCAAAATAAGAGAAATATGGTGAAAATATGATGTATGTATGAAGTTTAGGCCATGTAGAGTTAAGTGAACATTTTTTTGTGTTAACACATTTCATCCTCTTCTTTAATATATTGATCAGCAGAGGATTCACTATTTTCTTCATCTAAGGTAGAGCTAAAAAGACAAAATCCTCACCTAATATGTTGGAATGGAGGGGAGTCAACCATAGGATTCTCAGGGTTTTCTTTAGAGTTTTTTTCCTTCATTCTCCTATGACTTGAGCTGGGGTTGGTAGGAATAAGAGTCCTTGGTAGGAACCGACCAAAGTCACCCGTAACCCCAGGAATTCATACTAAGAAGTGTGTGTTTTTTCTTTTATGTTTTAAGGATTTTTTAGGTATGTGGTAATGAGGAATTGAAATGATTTAACTAATTTTCATAAATGAAAGAAAACCGAAAATTATACTTGGTTTAGAGAGACCTACTTAGATTAACACCTCTGCTTCTTGTTGTTTTCATCTTCTCTGAGTGTACCATGTTTATCATGCATGAAAAAGAAAAGGACAAATTATTATTCTCAGTTCTCTTGTGGTTTGGAACACCTCCCCAACAATGGCAACCAATAGTGATGGGAATAATCAATCAACATTAATATTGTACCTTGTTTGGAATAAGACAACAACAATTATGTTGCATCTAAACATCTACTTTAATAACCAACTTAGGGATTTGTACAAACTTATAGGGGTCCTACACAATATATGCAACTACAAAGGAGCTAACAATGTTTGGTAGTATGTAAATCCTAATATGATCAATCAAAATAACAATGCTTCTAGCTATCATCAAAACAAAAGGTAAATAAGCTTTTAACTAGGGTTTCTAGATCAAAAGATCCTATTTCCCTACTTGGAATCCATTTCCTTGTCAACAAAATTAGATATGAGTACTAAGAGATTTATCATTCATGTAACAACCTTCAGTGAAAACATCCTGGTAGCTCTTCCACAATTTACCAAATAAAGATAACTTCAACCTAAACCATTCATTCAAGTGATCACAACAGAGAAAGGTGTTTAGTTCTACCAAGCATGGACAATCAATATCTTATGTGAACAAGAATAATCTCTAACTCGCATTCACATTTAACAAAAAAGATCGGTAATTCCTATGCATAATAGACTTAAATAATGCTTAATTCAGAAAACACAAGAATTTCTATAAGGGAATCCTATGACAACTACTATGTTAAACTGAAACATATGTAAATAATGAATCTAAACTAACAACAAAAGTTTTTGCACTTAACCTTGGAGGGGCTTTGATCCAAGGAAATACATGAACGCAAAGAGACTTAGACAAATATGTGAATTGAACCACTTGCCATTAAAATGTAGAAGCTATGAACAATAAGAATCTTGTCTTAGAAAATCATTATTACGATAAACAATAATTTCAAATCAAAATGGGTGTTATATTGATTAAATAAAAAAATTGTTAACATATATGTCAGCACCATTTCTGGTTAGTAGTTGGGAAGGGGGATGGCCTGAGAAGATATAAGGTAAGAGCTAAAGTTTCATCATATGACCTGAAGGTGTAAAGAAAGGGGGCTCGAAAATAGTGGAAGGGGTTTATTTCTAAGTTAAAAATGATCTATATCCGAAGAAAATCCTAACTTAACCTTAGAAATAAGATTCATATGAAAATTTCGCCCCTATGTTATATCATGGCAAGATGTGATGGTGCAGATCTGTAGTGAAGAAGATTGACCATTGTAAATCAATCTGCCAGAAAAAGTTGCAAGGTAAGAATAAAATCGGTCGCCAGTGGAATGGGTTAGAATGCATCATAGATAAACATTTCTATGAGGAGGGGGAAGCAGATCTATGGCCAGGAGAGATTGCGTCGATGGGACATGCACAAAAGGACTAAATTTTTCAATCAACTAAAAACGTTATGTCCAAAACATTTCAACAGTGGAGATCTTAGTGGGAGAATGATCAATGGTTGGCATTCATTTCGTTGGGTGAACCTGCGTGGAGGGAAATAGTTTTAGCGGAATGTGTTAGGGTCTAAATGTTTTAATGGTTGAGATGAAAGCTCGACCAAGATCGAGGGTTAATATTCATTCTGCTGGTAGAAGCTGCACGGGTAAAGAAGATTGGTGAGCTAGCAGAAATTGGTTAAGGGGCCCGCATAATCAATGGTGCATATTTGATAAGATTGAGATCTACGGTCCAAGTTGATTCCGATGAATCAACATGCATGAGAAAGATGAAGGGATCCGTAGCAGAATTGATTAAAGGGGAATGGAAATGAAGGGCTGAGATTGTTGAAGGTTCAGATCTATGATGGAAAATCGCTCCACTGGGAGAATATGCAAGATCTTTATGAAGTGAAATGTGAGCAGAATGATAAAGATAAAAATCGACCAATGGTGACGATTTACATAGGGTAAGATCAATGGTTGATACTCGATCCTCTTAGGAAAGGTGCAGTTATGTTAAGATGAGAACATATAATGTTAAAACAAGGAATAAATCTATGGTGGAAAATGAATCAAAGGCGTATCTATGGCTATTATTAGTTCTGTTGCTGAAATTTACAGGAGAGATACGAATGGGTGATATAGTGGGAATAAGAAGTACATAGTTAAACGAAGATCAAGATCAATGGATTAGAATGAAAGACATTATATCCATGAGAAGGAAGGGATTTGATTGAATAAAATGCATAGCCAATAAGTGAATAAAATAATATAAAAGAAAAAGCACGTGGATTTGGTCTATTTGTCTGTTTATACATTGGAAAGCGAGAGCTCATGAATGTGTGAAAGAATCCAACTTAGACGAACCTCTTGTCCACTTGTCAAGTAACCGGGTAGGCCGTTTTTCGCCTACCAAAAGCTATTTAAAACAGAGAGTACAGAGGGAATGGAGGTTCAAACATTGGAAGATAAAAAAATAGAAGAGGTTTTTGAAGACAAGGATTGTGTGGTCTTTGACACTATATTGTCTATCAGTTCAGTAGACCTATTAAAAAACAAGTTGAAAGCCCTCAAATACCAAGGAACAAATGTCCATGGAGTCTTCTAGTCTTATTTCCAGTTTTTTAGGACAAAGAAAACCCTAAATTTTCTAGAGTTTATTGAATGGCGTGCCTGTAATTATTTCTCTTCCGAGAGGGTAATTATGGACGTAGCTAAGTAAAAATTCCTTTGTCTTTTTAGTCCACTAATACTCCGAGATACATTTTCTGTTCCTACTACTTTCATCTAGTTTTATAAAGAAATTAATGAAGAAAGTTTAATTCTATCATCCAGAGATGCTACCATGGAGAAAAAACAAGCTTTCTTTATTACTTATTTCAAAACAGATATATCATTACAAAACCAAGCCTTCCCATTGGAAACAAGTCTGTTTAATGAGGAAACTTAGTCTGTTATATCCCTTATAAGTTAGTTTATAGGTTTAGACACTGATAGGTATGTTACTGAGTCCCTAATGAGTCCACTGTTCAATATTAGTACTGGTCAAATTGAATCTATCGAGTTAGTTCGGTCCTTTTGCCTTAAATTTGATAAGTTTCTAGCTGAGAGCATCCACTCATAGCAAGTTAACTTCCACAACACCAGGTTTTTCAGATTTCAGTCTTATTTGATTAAAATGTTCTTATTTTTCAATGAGGAGAACCTACAATTTCCATAATTGGTTTTCACTGATGAGATGAACATGAATTTTAGCAAATATATGAAATTTCTCATGTATGAGGTGTATAAAGTGTTTTTCCAGTAGAAGTTTCTCAGATTACTACCTGTTATGAAGGAAATGCTACAATTTTCACTTGAAAGAGGAATTGGAGATTGGTTTCTGATAGAAGAAGGAACTGTAATAAGATTTTATGTATTTATTCATCAACCTTACATTTTACCAGCTTTCTTAACCCCCTAGGATATTGTCCTTAGAGATGATCAGACATAATCTAATTGTTGAGAATGAGCACTTTATCAATTTCAAGAAATCATATGAGATTAAGTTTCCATGGGTATTTGGCCCATTCATCATAAAAAGTAAGGCTACTTTTCCTATAGTGGAGAATTTGCTGAAGGAGATGAGGTTTCAAACTGTTGCAGCTATAACCTATGATCCTCACTATATTATATCAATAATAAGACAAGTCAATAAAAACAAACCCTTTGAGTATCAAGAAGTTGCAGGCTTGGTTGATAACGCCAATTGGATGGATTATCATTAGGAGACACAGGATGGAGAGGATACTCAATAGGGATCCACTTCACCAATGAAGGAGGATGATAATGCACAACTAGATCCTTTGTCTATTGTTCTAGCAGCTGAGAATATTACACCCATTGCTAGTCACTCTAAGAGGACTAATTAGAGGGATTTTTCTGATGGTATGGATATAGAAGAAGAAGACATCAAGTTGAACATGAAGGTCAGATGGTACAGACATCAGATACAAAAGGCAAGAAGAAGAAGGTAAAATTCAAAGGAACAACCTTTGAAATCAAAGAGTATCCCTTCTTAGATACACCCAAGGATTCTACCTCCCAGTTCAAAACCAGGGCTGAACTATTTTACAAGTATAGAGATGACAAGGATGTTGCTACAAATGAATCTTTAAAGCTATATGCAGATGTCAGAAAAATCTCCAACAAAGATGTGTCCTTGGTGACTGTCAAATATCATAATCAGAACACTCTAAACTTGGAAATAACAACCAAGAACAAAGTTGTTGAACTGAGGTTGAATCTAGAAAACATTCCCATACATGATTTGATTCACCTTCATTAAAAAACTGGGGAAGTGATCTATAGTGACATACTCAAGGCCACTTTAAAGGTGTCTAGATTACAATTTTCTAAGAGTAAAGTGGAGAACCAACTGAGGTAAGAAAAGGTTGAAAATAAAGCTCATAAGAAACAAATTAAGAATATTAAAGGTGATTTGTTGATTACTGATAATGAAGTTGATAAAGGAGCAGTAACTCACAGATTACTAAATGAAAAAGAGAACACAATTCCGCTCCTTAAAAAGAAATTGAAGATCCCAACTACCCAACTAATACAAGCTACAAGGGAAAAGCGCTGGAGAAGGGAAAAGATACTCTAAATAATGAATTGAATGATTGTAAAGTAAATCTTTTAAATTTTGTGGAGGAAAAGAAACAACGGGGGAAATACATGGGTCTTTTTGTTGAAAATGAGAAGGCTTTAAAGCAAAAACAAGTAGAATTGGAAGAGGAATTAAATGAAAATAATAAGGAGCATGAAGTTCAAATTGTTTCACCCTCTCCATAAGTTAATACAGACTCTGTGGTACAAGAAATGTCTCAGGTTAGCCTAAGATATTTGGAGATTGTAGGATTGAAAAATCAGAATAAGAACCTAGAAAATTTGGCCTTGAAGAGGGAGGAGGATAGAAAAGCCTGGGAAAACAAATGTAAAGAGCTTTCAGACAAAAATGACAAGCTTAGAAAATAGGTTACATGACAAATTCCTGTAAACGAAGCCAAACATATCATCTGGGATGTACATATAGCTGAAGCATCCAAATTGAGGCCTTACTTAGATTACATTTTGGATAAGGAAATCGTAATTCTGGTAGCAAGGAAAAGTGTAACAACATTGAAAGAAAGATTGAATAAGAAGCCTATAGATAAATCTAACGACACTATTTATTTTCTAAATGTCCTAATAGAAGATGAACTAAAAACATCCAACATCATGGACATGATTTCCATTATTACTTGGGTAAGGAAAGTTGTGAGTAAACACTAACATCTAAACATTGTGGAAGCAAAGATTGATATTATGAACCATCAAATCAAAGTGTTTATTGATTCATTTTCCCCATTATGCAAAATAGGTTTTCCCTTTTTATGGGAAGAAAATGGAAGAATGTTTTCCCAAAAAGAATAGCATGATCGGTTGCTCGAATGCAGAAAATTTGAAGATATGGAACAATCATTGTCTGGGAAGACAAAAGTTGATAAGGTAGTAGAAGATTTTGAAATGTTATTTGAATTCAGAGCCACATGTGCATAGTTTCTATATTTTTTCATATAGAGACCACGTTGAGCTAAGAGTGCTGGCAAAGGAAATGGCCATCCTGGACCTGCCATCTCACGATCAGTGGAAATTGGTTGAAAAATATGGGAGATCCAAATACAAGCTGCGTGAATGAATATTATTAAATATTGTCGAAGATTATTTTTGAAGACTAGTTAACTAGGAGTTTAGTTTATTTTTCAAGAGTAGTTATTAGTTAAGAGATGTAGATGACATATGTAAAAGGTGATTATGGCTTATTTTTAGAGTTAGTTATTCAACTCATGGAGCGATATTTTGTATAAGAACAAGTTCTTAATAGAACTTGTTGATGTATTTGTAACTTCGGAAGATATTCTGATGTATATTATCATTGTATGTTGTTGTACCCCCATTGGGGATGTGTGTTACCCCTTTACGGGATGNAAAACCTCCGTTGTAATTCGAGGCAATAGTCCCCAGTGTAACATCATGTAATATGTAATTGTGGTCTCTCTAGGAGAAGTGGGCCACATGTGGGATGACATGTAGGCTCGGTCCTTATATTTGGTTAGTGACTTGAAAGGTTATAAATAGGGAGGTGCTCTCTCTCATTTATATACACTACATACACTCCCTAAGGTGTTGGAGAGAGAGAGACAGCCATAGGAGGAGAGAAAGATAGTTGCTGAACATTTCTTATTAGTGCTTTTGATCATCTTACTATTATGAAGAAGTTTGTGGGGTTTTCTCCTTTATGGTTTCCCCAATGAAAATATTTATGTCTTGTGCATCTTTTACATCTTATACATTTTTTTGTACTTGTTATTCTTTCATATAAAGATCCTAGATAATCTAATCATATATTAAGAAAATCTAATAGAACAAGGGTTGGAACCCGTAATATTTTGCATTGTAAGTTTTCTTCCAGAGATTAATAAAACTACGGAGGCGCTGAATTTGGTCTTTTCATAGATTCATGTGTTATCTTTATTACAGTATGTACTTTCTTTTTCTCATGTGCATGTGTTTCGTGTGTATTACTTCCATTATGTTTTCACTTTCATGTTTGCATGAGTTTTGAATAGTTCAAAATTCATAATCATATGCTCTGTCTATTGCTTTCAAACACTCACAAACTTGTTCATCTAAATTTAATGTTGGATTCATCCTAGTTAGATGCCCACATTAATGGACTATTTCTAAATTTCTCCATAATCACTAGACAAAAGCATTTTGATTGTAATGAGATTGCTACCTTGCCTTTGTTAAAGTTTCCCATTTAGCAACACTATTAATATTATTGTTCCACATTATGAATCCATGCCCAATGTACATATGTTTCCACCACTAACAATCTTAATTTTATCTTTTGTTTATATATATCTGGCCTGTGAGAAAAACATTGAGAGATTCCTCTCTGGAGAGAAAGAAGCCAACTTTCTTTCCTAAATATTGGTTTTGTGGTTACCTAGGGGTTTACCTTTTCACAACTAGGGGTAAAATATGAGTGATAACAATATCAATAAAAAAATACTCATAGTATACTGAAGTGTGCACAATGCATTGAACAAATTGATCATGTGCAAAGGTAGTTTAGGAACAATTCTATGTGTAGTGGTAGTTTATTTGACAACTTGTGCTGCTCTAGGACTAGGCCTCCAAACGATATGCTTTGAGGATCGTTGAGCGTCACTGTGTATGTGCTGAATTGTGTAGTTTAACTGGTTCTAGATTGTGCCATTGACGAGATGTGTTGTCAAAACCGAGTCTTCTTCCTTTAGAACTGTACTGGTCAAAATTGGACTAAGAGTGAGATTTTCTATATCTAATTCTTATGGATGCAAAACTGAGCGTTGTGACTTGTCTTCAGAAAAAGAAGAATCATTATTTAGCCCAAAAGTCTCAACATACACTAAAAGTGGCCAATTTATTAATATGATATGATCAATAAAGTTAAATAAGAGAAAGACTTAGCATTTCAACATATAATTTAAATGTTCTATAATTATAACTAAGATGCATATATAACCATAAACTTGTTCCATTTTTTCCCTTCCTCTAAGATTTGAATGCCTGTAGAAATGGGAAAAGTACATGCTTTCCTTACCCAAAAGTGGGATCCATCAGATAGATTTATGGGGAAACCCAAGAGATGCTTCCTCAAATTTGTGGATGGCATCCCTAGTAAATGTATTAATGTAGAGTAGTGCACTCTACACAAGGCATTTTGAACTAGGCACTTGTTAGCACGATGATGATAATTCAAACTCTCTCGGTAACCAAACCCAACCTCATCAATAATTAATGCCCAAAATCTAGCCAAAATGAAGGATGACGAGATAAATGGCTAAACGATAAGCCTCTGCAATAAATAGGTGAAATACTAATTAACTTGGGAAGGGTGAATGATATATTTAATTACTATGTCTCCCATTATAAAAATGATCCCTTTGAAGATATTATAATGGAATATTACATCGATCAATGCCCCAAATAAAATAAGCATAGGAAAACAAAAGATAACCTTAGTAAAAACAAACTTATTTCTAATTTAGGAAATTAAAAACAAACCCAAAATAATTAAAATGTTTGCTTAGAATATTTGGAAGACTATTGAATACACCATAATCACCTTAATTGGATATGCATGGGAACTAACCTTACCTTAGGACCCAAGGCTAATATGGATAGGGAACTAGGATGTAGGATGACATTGATTTTCATCATCCTTTCACTATATGATATCCATACCAAAGTGAAGATAACAAACACATATCATCCTCACCCTAATCAATCAAAATTAAAATGTTGAGAATCACTTAAAAGATACCATCAAAACTTTTCGAATAAGTCATATATTATAAGAGGGGATTTCAACACTACACCCAACATGGATGAAAACAAATAATAATGAAAATCAATATAACAAGTTAAGCATTACTAGAAATTATGCATAATTTAAAATTGGTAGAACCCATACACAAAAATGACTAATTTACAATGAAAATTAATTAAGGAGTGTTAGAGCAATAATCCACCTTAGTACCATGATCATACACCTAGGTGACATTTTCCTTTGTCTTGTACTTATGTCATATGGTCTAACTTAGGTTTGAGTTGTTGTTAGGGCATTTTCCAGAAAAAATGCATGTTTGCATTGCAGGTACAATAGAGTTTCTGTCACTTAGTGCGTAAGAAGGATGGATCGGACTCATGTATTGCTGACCCCATTCAACTATTTTGAATGGAATTCCAAAATGGTGATCCAACTGAGGTCTAAAGGCCTGTACATAGTCACCATGGGGACTGAACTCGAGCCCAACTCTACTGTGGAGAAATCAAAGTACTTCAATAGAATTTATGGGGCATTTAGGATTCTTTGTCTCAACATTTTGAGAGACCTTCTCTTCCATGTAGACAATATTGACACACCCAATGAATTTTGTCTCAATATTGAGTCACTATTTGGGAATACTGATGAGATGAGAGGCCATCAACTAAAAAATGAGCTAATCTCACTGAGCCTAGCTCACTATGAGACCATCCAAGACTTCTTCACCAAGTTCAAAGCATTGGTGTTTCAGATGAAACAATGTGGCATCGAGAAGAAAAAATAGCAGCTGATCTTGTCTATCCTTTATAAGTTAGGGCTTGAATATTCATTGTTTGTTTCGATATTCCACTCAAGCAAGCTCAGAGCTAGAAATTAGAGGATGCATGCACTAGCAGACTTCATGGAGTCATTAAATCAAGAGCAATAAAAGTTAGTGTATATGGGTACCATCAAATCCACCAAGGATCAATCCTTTGTTGCTGGTGTATCAAATCAAGCCAAAGTAAAGAATAAAGTTAAGGATTTGAAGCAACAAAGGGAGAAGGAGAAGAAGCATTCAAATACAGAAAGCTCCAGTTCAACTGATGAGGATTCAAAAGTGAAGAAGATGAAGAGTAACAGAGAGAAGCCCACATGTGGTTATTTCAAAGGTTCACATCATGAAATATCTTGCTTCATAAAGAACATGGATATCATGACTCAAATCCTTGTAGAGAACAACATTGAAGTTCCAAATTTTGCAAGAAGAGGGGAGCACAAGCTCTCTTTGGAGCATGCAAATGGTAAGATCATGCATGCTTTGTGTGCTTAGGAGAAACCCATTTCTCATATCTATGTCTGTCGATGGTGGTTAGAAAAAGGCCATTCTCATCCTTCTCCACATTGATGCTTACAAGTTGATCCTTCACCTATGAAATCTTTGTGAAGAAGGAGGCTACGGTCTCATCCCTTTCCATTTTCATGCTGCACAACTTGTTCTTCAAAACCCTCTTTTGAGTAGGGGCCTTCTTCTCATAAATATTCGTGTGTGTCAAAACACTCCTTTGACATATTCAATGGTATGATCACTGATATGAGGTTGTCCTTCAAAGAGTCATATACAATCTTGTTTTCCTTTGCTTCATTCTTCTTGTAATTTTTTCTTCCTATATTTGTAGTAGGATATTAAATCATGGTGTTCACAAAGGAATACCAATCATTCTCTTCATGAATTTTGATCACTCTCACCTTTCATGTGTTGAAGTTTGATATGCCTTCAAGTCGGTCTTCCAGTCGGAAGAAGATTGATTTCGTTGCTTCAAGATCCTGCATAGGTTTAGAATGTTTGCACAAAACTAAGCTCTTGCACGGCCTTGCCCTAATATCATGTCAATGTTTGAGAAAAAGTTGAAGGTAATTGAACTTTAAAACTTTTGATAAACAAATCCAGTGCATGTAGATCTCATTAAACAATTCAAATACACAAATCATTCAATCCATAAGACACATGATGTATCCTGGGAAAACCCTCCAAATATAGAAGATGAAAAATACAACAATCCTTTGAGTATGATAGATAATTGCAGAGAATGATTTTACAACACTTGTAGATTGCTTGATAAGAGGTATCAAAGTAGTACTAGAGAATAGATATCACTCAGAATATTGTCTCATCCTTGCCAAGTCCATAGATCTCTAATAACAAGCTTATTCAGTTATACAATGAGAGGTAGCAAATGATTGCATGCCTTTTGCGCACTATGAACACTGTGTGCACTGTTTATTGCCCCTTCCTTGAATTGGTTCCAAGTTGTCACCTCGAAATTATCATCCATGCAGAAGATATGTGCCCTCCATTAATTCAGTGGTGTTAACTGCCTTTAACTGAATGTTAATTGATTGAATTGAAATGAATTGAATTGAATGAGAACTGATTAACTAATTGATTGACCATTAGTTAGGATGGATTTCCAACATATACTTTTGTTCTATAAATGGTATGTCTATGGCCCGTTTATTTTGTCAATGCAAATACTTTGCATAATAAAATATTTTTGGTTGTCTATGTTCTATGCATTCACTAGTAGGCACGATTGAGCTTTACTTCTCTATTGGGTTCATGGTTTGGCTTCCTTGTATATGGTGCTAGAGATAAATAAATAAATAGGCCACTATTTTAATTGTCGCCCATTGTTAATACTAATAGTTAAAGCTTTGCATAGAGACTCAATAATCAATTTGTTCATGCAAACTTAAATCAACACTCCACTCGTTCATAATACAAATACAAATCAATGATCTATCTTTAGCAGATTGATTAACTTAGCTCTTTGGAAGTGCAATTAAAACTATTTTGACGTTACCAAATGCCTCTCAATTTAAACCATCAATATTATATGCTCTTAAAAATGAGTGCTCTCTTCACTTGGGTGCTAAATAAAAATTCTTATGAATATTTTCTTATACACCCTCTAATAATCAATGTGCATGACAACCATTGTATGGTTGTAGGTGGAATTTCCACAAAACACAATGGTTGTATAAAGCACTTGCACATGGAAATAACTAAATGAGACTATGGGAAATAATAAGTGATCACCCTCAACTATTGAATCAACAAATTATTAGTTATGTTGTTGCATTATAATTACCTATACACAATTATGGATTCTATAACCAATGTAGAGCAATCAGTTTTGATTAGGCAGTTTGGGGTCACTATGGTTTGAAGTCCTAGTAGATTAAAAATGAATGAGAATGATGAATAGAATGGTTAATGTATAGTTATATTATGCATTCAATCTATCTTACCAACGATAAAGGAATGGAGGATTGTTGTGGTATTAAGCATGTAACTTCATATTGATTCAATCATTTTTTACACGCAATAGATTACCAACCATCAATAAATTCATTATGGGTATTTTTTCTTAGTATTTTCGCTAATAGATAATTGTACAACATTCAACCAACATCCCAGTAGAAATATCCATTGAAAAAGGAAACCACCCACACTCAAGCAAATGTAGATTAATATGTTGCTATTGAACGATGATTCCAATTAGTGAAGTTAACAACATTCATAGCTTGAGAAATGCATGGTTTGTATGTGATTCCTAAATAACTCAATGAAATTGTTGTATAAAGCGATGTGCTATTACACAAGGTTATAAAATGCATTGAAAATGAATTCCATAATAGATAATAGATTCAAGAAATAACAAAATGCACAATTGCTAATTTAACCCATTGTCTATAAGAACATTCACACAACCATTGAGACACTTTGGAAATAGAGATTTACACTAGAAACCCAAATGGAAAATCCAACATTTAATGAGGGGTTTAATATGCTTAGGAAATGGTTACAAAGGTGAGATGTGCATTATCAATCAAGAATTTAATGAATCTTACTCATAGGAAACATTGTAGATGACTTTGGCTCAGAGATAACCTTTGATCTTTGAACAAGATTTTTATACCAAGTCCTTCATTTTCTACATATTCCCTTCCTTTTCATTTCCTCTCAAAATATATTTCTCTCCTCTTCCTTCAATTCCCTCTTCTCAACAAACTTCATATTTAATCGTTGTCTTGGAAGGCCAACCGTTAAGAAGAGTATTTTCCTCTTCTTATGTTTTTTTTGTTCTTTATTTTTGGACATTTTATCTTTCAAACTCTTTATTACAATATTTAGAAAATGAGGGATATTTAGAAGATCCATTTAAGATCAATATTTGAATGATTTTGTTTGGAAATAGAAGGGAGGATCACATGCAAATAGTGAAAGAATTGAAAAAAAGTAAAAATATCCCTAATTATTTTAATGCCACCTTTAATACTATTATCCCCGAAAAAAATTATACGCTTAGATAAGTTCAAACCCATAATAACATGTAACATTAGACACAAAATAATCTCCAAGGTGATTGGTAATAGGCTCAAACAATCCTTTCGATGATAATAACAAAAGAGCAAGGAGAGTTTATCAAAGGCAACCATATTTTAGATGGGACCATCATAATGTGGGAAACAATCCATTCCATGAAAAAGTAGAAAATGAAATGAATGGTGATCAAACAAGCCATATGATAGATTGAATTGTACCTTTATAAATTAACTTCAATTGGCATTTAGGTTTGATGAAGCATGGATCTAGTGGTTCATATGTTGCATCTCATCAACTTTCTTTTTTAAACCTATGAAATGGATCCCCAACACAAATATTCCAATTGAACTAGAGATACTAACATGGTGACCATATATATTTATTATCATTTCAGAAGGATTAAATAGAATTATAAATAGATTAAAATAGGGACACGCACTTGAGATATGGAGGAGAAGGAATTATTAGACTTCTTTTTAAATCTACTAGATGGATTGATCTTTCCCTCACTCAAATAAGTTTTAGGGTTACGTAATAAGAATATATCCTCTCAATTATGCAAATGGAGAGAATATGCAAAAGTATGGATCTAACAATCCATTATCCCTAATCAAGGTTTTGAATGGAAAAGGATGAGGGATTTAGGTATTCCATTAGGTTGTGCTAGGAGCATTCCACACACTCCTTTCTCTAGGTAGAATGCTCATTGAGTTCTTGAGTAGGAATGTAGGTGTAGATAAGTTGGTCGGGGTAAGGAGTTCTACCATTATTAACAATCTTAACAGGTCCACTAGTACCAAGAACTGAATGGTTGATCATTCCATTGGTTTTGGTGGCATGCTCGAGGAGGTAGGAAATAAAAGGAATCAAAGTAGATAGAATTTGATTATTTGAATGTTACTCAACCATTTGAGGATGTGAATAGGCATGGAAGGAGTGTGATAGAATAACAATATGAACACATTTACTCTTTAGCTCCCAAATTTACAATAGAGAGGCATATGTATGGAACCCTAGTGTTGGAAGAATTATTAATGTTTTACAATTGATTAAGCCAGACAAATGATTTTACTGAGGATGATTTAATCTTGGAAGGATTGGTTCTTCAGCATTGATGAAAAAGGTCGAGATAATGAACTCATAGGGGAATAAATCAATAGTAGTTCGAGCTAGTAAGAAGAAAAGGAAACATGTGAGACTTATGAAGGATAAGATTTAGTTGTTTTAGGAGGATACATCATTATGGGCTAGGTACTTTATATTTAGGAAAAGACAGTGATTGGATGATTTAATGGAAGATTGATTTATGAGATGAGTTTATTTCATTGGATTAACATGTTATGGAAACAATTCTTTACTTATGCTTGTATTTTTCACATTGTGGGCATGGGATGGCATTTATTTTTTAATTGAAGAGAAGATTCCAAGTGCATGAATAAGAGAAGGTGGTTGTATGGATCAAATATCCTATATTTGAAGGTTTGGTCACCATGTGTTGATCCAATTCTGGAAAAAACTTCAGTTTAGCCAATTTAGATTAAATTGCATCTTTTCTTCTAAAATTATGGAATCACATTACTTTGATGGCTATTAGAAATAGTCTATGGAATTTCTTGGAAATAGATGAAAGGTCAACATTTTAGGTGAATAGAATGGTAGCAAAAATATTGGTTAAAAGGGATTTAAGGGAGGTTTTACTATAGCATTTAGAAATTGAGGCTAGTAAGTCGAAATATGTCCAATTGGCGGATTACATGTGAATCCCATTTAGGTATGTTGTCTATCACTTGCATGTTAATTTGAAGGACGATTATCATCTGAATAAAGGTAGGTAGGAATGAAAAACAATGGACTAATAGTCCTAATAATGTGAATCTAAAAGTCTCAAAGGAGAGCTAGATCCAAAGGTGGAGGTTGATTCGTATTTTTTTTACCCATTTGCACAATTCAAAGTTTGGGAGATATTAGCAAATAGGGAATCAATGGGATAGATCATGATCAAAGTGGGAATAACATACAATGGAAGACTTGCAAAACACCGAATTGGACATGGTTTTTGGGCATAAATTTGATAAACCATTGATCACGAGTTCCAACTCGAATATTGTCATGTTAGAGTTAAATCAAACTATGCCATCCCAAATCAAAGGTATGACTCAAGATAGATTTCTAAATCCTCCTATGTCAAATTATTATGATCTATTAATAGTTATAATATAAGGTTCTCAACATTACATCCAAGGGTTGAAACTTGAGATAGATTTGAAATAGGTTAATGTTCTTGTAAGGGAAGAAGTTGGTTTGGTAACCCTTGATCCTTTGGCCCATGTTGTTCCCTTGGACTCTACATCAATTATACAAATTATGATGTCAAATCCCTTAAACCCTATAAAAAAAGTTGCATGTGAGTTTGGATCCTTAGGTAGAACCTTGTCTCAAATATGAGGGAGGTGCAACTATTAAGATAAAGTCCATATACCTTATGACGTTAAGGAAGTTTAAAACAACCTTGAAAGGAAAATGGGGTACTAGGAGGAATGCACCTAGACATTGGGTAGGAAGGTAGTCATTGTACACCATGAAAGAAATCATACCTAAATTTAGCTTATAAAAATTGAGAGGTAAATATAGTAGAGTGAGGATTTCCCTAAGAAAAAACAAAAAAATGCTAACTATTTCTCCAAATATTTGGGGGTTTGGAAACTCCCATAAATTTTTTCCCAAAATGTTTTGGTCGACCTATATAAACTAGACATTATAATGATCCAATAGATGATGGGTGAGGGGAAATGAAAGGAATACTGGATTTGTTTCTAAAAGGCTAGGATTTTATGACATTAGATTACAATGGGATATCAAGAGGTGTGCGCAAGGATGGAGTAGATCTCATCTCTACAACTTATTTTCTCTTATTCGATTAATGCAAGATTATGGGCTAAACTCAACTCCTTGGAAACATGAATATTTTCTCTTTAGTTAACTTGTATGGTCCATATGATGTTGGAGTTTCAAGATGTGTTTTCAATGAAGATTTCATCATACCTAAGAATGTTGTTATAGGGGTGTATTTGAATTTTACAACTATAAGAGCTGAGGTGTGGGGATTTAAAGTTAGGATGGCTATGTTGGCTTATTATTTCTTGCACAAAATTGAGAAATTGGGCCTATGTGATGTTGAATCTATCAATTTGTTGCCAATGTGTAGAAACTTTGGAGCTCGAGATGAGGGTATTTCCAAAAGTTTGCATAGCCTTTACTCACAAAGTCAATAATAATAGAGGAATATAGGATTAGATATTGGATTGAAACTAGAGGCTCATTGGATCATCTTCCAATTTTGCTTCAGATATAGAAGGAGGAGGACACATCCCTAGTCCTTTCAAGTTCAATTGTAGTAGGAAAAAATTGCTTGTATGATCAAAGAGGAGTGGATTCATTTTGGTATTGCTAATGAAGGAACTTCACCATACCAATCCTTTGAAAAGATCAAAGGGGTAAAAATTGTTACTATAGTTAGACTAAGCAAAAATTCAAGAACTTGTAACAAGATTGGTTTAAGTAGAATACGCCATAAGTTAACTCTTCACATAAACAACATTGAAGTATTTTTTAAGGAAGACAAATTCAATTTAAAGGAACTTGAAATTTATAAGAAAAATATACTTAATTGGGAAAAGTCAAAGTATAAGAGGAAAGGTCCAGCAATACAATTAGCCCAAGGTGACAAAAACACCATTTTAAAAATAAATAAACAAAATTTAAATTCCATAATTATGATAAGCATCATAGAACATTGACGCTATTTAGAAGATGGAAAATATGATTGTAACACTATAAAAAGATTTTAGGACTATTATGACTATTAGTTTTTTGTTATTGGAATTACTATGTATGCAAACTTGAAGGGTTGTATGTCTATCTTGAATTATACATATTATTGTTGCAATTCTTTGACAAAAACGTAATTTTTTTATGCAAATATAAGGAATGATTATATACATATTTCCATTTTCCCTTGTGGAAGGCAATAGTTGTAATATTATGGACTATCACAGACATTTTAGGAGGGCCTTTTTTATGTTCCCTAAAATTATGAGGATTTCATAATCACTTCAATGCATCTCTAAAATGTATTTTTGTCTCTATATGGCTTTATTACATTTATTGAGGAAACAAGAGCCACAAGGTGGAATTGTCATCGTAGTTGGTAACAATTATTGCTATATAAACTATAGAAATATGGTACTTTGTCACAAATTTGTAACAAAAATGAAAACTATTTTGCCAAAAAAATTACTTAGCCATCAAATTGATTTCTCAATGTTTTGACGAAACAAAAATAATTAGAAGATAAGCAAAATGTGTGCTAAGCATCCTTATTCATGATGAAAGACCCAATTTATTGCATATTAAATATGGATACATCCACCTAAACTTCGAGAAGGGTGTAGGATACACGTAAACACACAAATGGCTGCTTCATTGAAATAAGTAGAATAAATAACCTTCATGGTGACCACTCAACCAAAATCATAAATTAACTACAACAAATTAAAACATGTAGATGCAATATAGCCCTTCAAGCCATGATTTTTCTTAAAACCTACATTAGAGGTGAAGGGAAATTCCTATGAATTTCATTTAAATTTATTAGATTTCACTAATAACTATCATAATATAAACTAAATTTCTCAAAAATTGAATAAAACATATTCTATGCTTAAAAAACTAAATAAGAAATAAATCACCTACTTATTGAAAAAATAACTAATATTTTCTAAATACAATTGTATACTATGTACACAATTAATTTGTAAATGAACGAATGAACCAAACTATATGTTAAAAAACTCAATGAACCCAACTATATGTTAACATATAGTTGGTGTACAATGAACCAAACTTTTAAAAATAAAATCCAACACCAAGTTTAAAGTTAAAATCATTATATTATAGAGTTAAAATCATTATAAAACTCTCACTTCATAGAATTGAAGTTAAATTTATATCTTTATACTTAAACTTCTACGCAAATTCGACCATTATTCCTTTAAGTTAATTATTTATTTCATGTCACTTAAGACCCAATAATTTTGATAGTTTAAGTCGATTACTTTGGCTCTCGTGTCACGCCAAGACCCCCGCCGCCAACCGTCAACACTGGAGGGGAGAAATAGATATCAAACGTCATCAAATACATAGACCAATCAACATGAAGATAAATAGTTTTTAAAATTTTATTTTTAATAAAAAATTCACAACTTTTACAAAACTTTGTCAAATGTTAAAACTTTAACTTTTGTACTTATAATTAATACAATCTACCCATCTATATATATATCATGGCTTGGGATGACAATGCAGACACTGAATTTTCACAGTTTTAATGAACTAAAAATTGTCACTCTCACTCAATATTGTTTCTGACCTGTTTAATTTTATTCCCTATTTTTTTACAAGTTGATTTCTTCCATTCATGGCTAATCTTAATCACTGAAATTATTATTTTAATTCAATAGTTGACAATTTTAGCAATAGCAATGATATTGCTTTTTAAAATGTGCATGGTTAATGGGTATTCAAAAGTACTAATGGTTAATACAATTTATTTTCATTTGATTGTCTTCATCCTGTTTTACTGCAATAAAGGTAATAACCTTATTAGAGGTTACAAAACTGCAAAATGTACATTGAGTTTGATGATTCAAGTTAGACCTTTATGGTCAAAAGTCTCATTATTCCACTCACTATTGATTATTAAAAGTTTAAAAGCTATTTAAAACCTTGATTGTAGTGTGAAATTATATGAGTTGATTTGGGTTTCACTCACTAGTGAATAAAAGGGTTTACTGATCTTGATAAGATTTTAGACTTGGATGTCTTTTTACAAAGACTTTGGGGAGTTAGTGACACTTATAGACCATGCACATGCATGCATCCACAGATGTATGAGAACACATGTTCAAGTAGTTCCCGTGGCCATTGGCGAAAGAACATTGATCATCCATAAGTCGTTGTTCTAAGCGATTCAAGCATTTGACATTGGGTTGTTCCGAAACACTTAAGTAAAGAAAGAGACAAGGGGACAATAAACCATTGTTTATTTGTTAGCAAACAATGATACTACAAAATAATAAAAATTGTGATGGCCCTAACACAATACTCCAAAAAGGTAAAATGGGCACTGAACCATGTTAATAATCAAGAATACTAAAAGTAATAAATAGGGAAAATAGAAAGAAAATATATAAATAAATGGGCTTACTTGAAACCCTAAGCTATACTCTTGAGGCTAAAAAGATGAAAATATAAGAACCACAAATTAACAAGCAAAGGCATTACCGGTCAATAACAACTGAACCATATAGAACATCTCCCTCTTGTACTTTGCTGGCCTCAAATGGGGGATCTGCAATTTTCCCATAATTTATATGATTAAGATTAGGGTCCAAGAACAGTCAAAATACCTTAATAAATCTAAAGTTCTATATTTTATCCCAGACATTTTCGCTGGGTTCTAGAAACAAACCCTGCAACCTAACTATCCTAGCTTTAACCATTTGATCAAATGACGGCATGATAAAAATAAACAATCACAACTTCATTCTTTTCTGATCTACCACATTTTAAGGCCGTTGCTTGAGAGATCTCTACATGGGTATCCATGTGAGATCATGATATTGCCAATAAAAGACTACAAACAAATTTGGGATTTACTGATTACAACAAAATCCTAACCAAATTTACAGTTTGCATTCTTGGAAATATTTGAACGAAACCATAACTTTGCTGCAATGCATTGATGATAAGCAAAAAAAGCAACTGCAATCACTGCTACATGTTACTAGAGAAATTGGATTTTATTACCATAGGTCAAAATATATTGTGACACTAATTTGTGTATCTACTCAGATTAATCGACCTAGAATTTCAGCAAGGTTGAAGCTGCTACCATCAATATCTTCTTACTATTCGCCTTCTGCCCGATGGTGGGATTTATGGCGTTTACCTAACTATGATATAAAAGGCTCCATTTTGGAATTCTGTAACAGGAAACCTTCTTCAATGGTACTGGTAAATACCTTGCAGGACAATGAAATTTATGGCACAAGCTGTCATCTGAGGCCTCAATATCGGAACTCTGTTAGCCTCCGCACATGAGGTGAAGAGGGGGGGCCTGGCGTTGAGCTACCAATGGCTTCATTCACGCCCAGATTCCCTTTTGGCGCACATGGTTGGGTACCAATGGCTTCATTCATGCCCAGATGCCCTTTTGGCGTACATGGTTGGGTAAATTTACCCCAGTTGTGTTAATCTGTAATTAATTATCCAATACGCTTGTCTTATCAAAGTTTTCAGAGTTTTAAAAACTGTTGCCCTCAGTACATTGCGATCTCCACTTTCTTCTTCACAGCGATGTATTAAACATTTAGCACAATCGTTTGGTAGGTTAAGTTTTAATTAACTTATTCAATTTACTTGACCGCAACTTTGCAAAACAGGTGAAAAGATTGATTCGTACACCGTACAAGGATGCTTTGTCAGAGGGCTAAGGCCAAGCCCAGGCTGCACCACAATTTTCTCCGAGGCCGTCATGATTGCGCTCACTTGGGCTAAGAGCGCGCTCAGAGCGCACTTTTGCCCTTCATGTGTGGAGGCTATGTTACATGAAGCTTCTTTGTGATTGATGGTGCTACGTGTCGCCCGAAGCTTCCATGTTGCAATTATGTGACATGACTTCTGCCATGAATTGAATTGGTTGGTGGATTTTTTCCATGAATTAAATGAATTGGTGACTTCTAATAATTGCTATGACATTTGGCCCAGCCACCAACGTTGGAGGGGAGAAATAAATATCAAACATCATCAAATACATAGACAAATCAGCATGAAGATAAATAGTTTTTAAAATTTTATATTTAATAAAAAAATTCACAACTTTAACAAAAACTTGATCAAATATTAAAAATTTAACTTTTGTATAGTAGAATTAATACAATCTACCCATCTATATATGTCACCACTTGCCGTGACACACACAAAAAAAAGTTTTATTGAGATTGAGTTTCACGCTTTCAAAGATTATGGTGACATAAAAAAAAAAAAATTATTGAGATGACTTTCACGCTTTCAAAGATTATGTAAAAGCCTTGGAGGGCTAATATCGTTGAAATTATTAGACTCACTTCTTGTTGCCAAGGTTTGTGGACGACGATACCCATGTATATCTTATGATAGAGGTGATCAAAGCATAATTAAAATATTCTTGGAATCCTTTTAGAAGCATATAAGCCCAACCCATATGGGTGGAAAATTGATTTCTACGGTTGGATTTTATAGTATGATGCAAGATTACTTCCTACCGTTATTAAATAATCCACAACTTGTTATATTAGGTTTTGGGAGTTTTTAACTCTACATTCATTGTATTCATTCCAAAGCAAGATTCACCATCCTCCTTTTAAGATTAAATACTTATTCATTATACAGTGTTATTTATAACATTATTAAAAAATAATAGCAAAGAGACTAAAGCATGTTTGTTTTGAGTCTATCTCTCTTGAAAAATTTGGTTTCCTTGGTGAGAGGCACATCCATGGTGTTATAGGAATGGCTCTAAAAAGTCACATACTATAAAAGTAAAAATAATTCTTGCTATGGTTATAAAGCTCGATATATCTAAATAAAATGATAGGGTGATGTAGTTGTACTTGATATGGTTATAAAGCTTGATTTATCTAAATCAAACGATAGGGTGATGTAGTTGTACTTGAGATTACTATTCGAGTGCCTAACAAGGCACATAGACAATTGACCAATCACACAACCAAATAGACACAAGAAAGTAGATGTGAAAGCAAGATCTTCTCATTAGAAAAAGTCCATGTTAATACACGAGAAGGTGAAGCTTGGGTTTTAGCTTCCAAGCTATCCCTTGGACTCTCAAATACCATTTGTCTTCACTTAACCCTAAAGGATTAGGTTCCAACAACCCACCTACCCCCTTAATTTGATGGGATGTATATGAGTCCAAGAAAAGAGAGCTAAAAGTTGGAGAAAGATGGCTACAAAAAGTTGAACATCTCCAACTTGATAATTCGACTATGCCAAGAAAGTTAGCAGAAGTTGACTTCTCCTACTAAGTACATGTATGTGCCCTTTGAAGTGGTGGTTTTCGTTGACCAAAAACCAAATGGGAGATAATAGAAGCTAAAGTATTCTACTATGTGTGTGGTTTAAAGATGACTAGAAACTCTCGATCTTAGCAACTATAAAATCATGAACCATGAAGGTGGTTTCAGGTTGACCACAAATTTTGGAACTTCGCTCGAAGGCTCAGAGGTTCTTGGAACATTTCGAAATGCTAGCAGAAGTTGTATGTCTTCTACTAAATGAGTGGTTTTAAGATGACCACAAACTCTAGAACTTGGATCAGAGGCTCATAAGTTATTGGAACATTTCAAAAGGCTAGTAGAATCTAGTGCAATAATTTACTAAATGGATAGTTATGTCTCTGGCTATAGCTATATCCTTGAGTTTGGCAGGACCAAGGCTCTAGATCCGATGCATGCTCACTTGTTCCTGCTCACTTTATTTTTACTATTTATCATTCCATACTGTCAGGAACAATGTGAGGAGAAGGGAATGTATCAATTGCAAGAAGTGCCAATACTTGTGAATGAACTCTCTCGTATAACTTATAAATATTCTTAGTTGTTGATAACCATTTCCATGAAGTGATCCATAGATAGTGAATCTTCTCTCTTGCAGATTTCTTTAGAATGAAGCATTTGTCTGAAGAATGGGTGTGCTTTCCACAATGCTTGCAAGGGTAAGAACAAAACAATGATCTGTCATGTAGCTAACTCCATCACAGTGTTAGCATGTCAAACTATGAATTGGTGTGGATGAAGATGAAATATCGTTGAGGTATCCTTCACTCTGAAATTGGGTAGGGTTCGAGAAATCAAGTGATCTAGATGGAGATCGGTGGCCACCCACCTATTCCACTGACTCAAAACAATTGTCCATTGTGGCAGTTTCCTAGCTATTTTTCTATAGTTTTTCAAGTCCTAAACTTCTGGGGCCGTTTTGAGGCCCTAAACGACATTTTTTGGAGATTTGGGGCCATCAGCATAGATTTGGTTGACCAAAAGTTGTAAAGCTTAGATAGACCTTTCCAACGAGCTATCGAACGCCCAAATCGGAGATCGTATGCAAAAGTTATGACCCCGAGAAGTTGACTGTTCAACTTACCACCTTAGGGCCGCAAACATTATGACGGTTCATCTTTCAGGGTTATGTTTTGGACTTTTGGGGTTCTCACCCTCATTATTATTATAAATAGGCCCCTTTGGCCTCATTTTGTATTCATCTTGGCATGAATGAGTGTAGCAGCCACATCTCTTCTCAGAGATAGCTACCACCATTCTAGCAATTGTATTACAGTCTGTTCTATTTCCACCATTTAATAGAATATGTGTTTATTGTATCTTTGTTATCTTTGCAAAATGTTTGTTATTATGATTCTGTATATGTTCTTTCATTTTGTTCACACATAAATCCAGATCAGTGGTATCAGAGCAATCTGCTCTTTGATTGTTTCTCGGTGCATGTCCCCGACGAGGTTCGAGTATAGAGAGTTTGGTCTCGAACTAGTTTCACTTGATCATTCTCACCGTCCCAAACGACCTCCCATGGTGGAAGAAAAGAGAGACGACGGAGCAGGAGATCCTATAAATTCGCTGCTCGAGGAATCCCTCGAGCGACATAGGAACGAGATGATGGATACTTTCACCCAAATCCTTCTACAAATGCCGGCAGCGGCAAGTGCATCTTCAACAAGCAGCCGATTTGGGGATACAAATCCCTTCGAGGTACAAGTTAACTTTGATATTCCTTTATTTGAAGGAAAAATCGATGCAGATGCCCTAGATAATTGGTTGAATGTTCTAGAAGGGTATTTCTCTATCCACAATTTTTTCGACAGAGAAAAGATCACCTTTGTGCTCCTTAAGGTAGTCCCCCATGTCCAAAATTGGTGGGGTACTTATTGTGAGCAAAACTCATCAGACGAGCCTGGAATGTTTGAAACAAATCCCACTTGGGCCTCTTTCATAGATGCCTTCAGGGAACAGTATTACCCTGTGGGAAACTATGATGACCAGTACACAAAATGGACCATTCTGCGTCAAGAAAGGGACCAGACGGTGTCCTTGCGTACAAAGCTGAGTATCAAGGAATCCTAGCGACACCTAATTCTGAAATATCGCAGTGGTCTACATCGGTACATCTGAACTGAGATGGACTTCCTCGACATCTCTTCACTTGGATCCACCTATCGGTATGTTGTCAAAATCAAGGAGAGATTTTGATAGAAGAACAAGCGAGACTCTGGACCTGCGAATCCACAGTAGAAGCAAGGCAAGGGAAACCCTGGCCCGCAGAACACTATAAAAGAAAACAACAACCAGTCCCCGCCACAAACAAAGAAGGGGGATGGAAAGACAAAGAAGGACACTGGTAAGTGGTGCGAATTTCATAAAAGCCCTTGGCACAACACTGATGAATGTCGCTCAAAGCAGTCATTAGTGGCTGAGATCAAATCTTCAGAATCTGATTCTGATTCTGATTCCGAACCCAATGCCACAGTCGCATACAATGGGAGGCAGATCATTGATGCAGACCCCACTGCCACTGTTGCTACCGCACAAATTCAACTAGAGGATCCTGAAGAGTCAGAGGCAGAGGAGCTCCTATTCCACTCGCATATGTGGGTGAATGGAATGCCTCTACATTTTGTTGTTGACAACGGCAACCAAAAGAACCTGATCTTAGTAGAAGTGGTCAAGAGATTGGAGCTTCCGACAACACCACACCCGTAACCTTATAGCATCGGTTGGCTAAGCCAAGGACGAGGTATCCACATTACTCAACAATGCCTCCTACCATATGGCATCAAGCCTTTCAGAGACGAGGTACTTTGTGATGTGGCCCCACTTGAAGTCTGTGATGTTCTTTTAGGACAACCATATATGTGTAAGCGTCATGCTGTATATGAGTCACGACCTCGCAGTGTCATTGTTACTTTGGGAGAAAAAATCTATCGAATACCAGAGACCGTTGCACCTAACAAAGTCTCGCAAGGTAGGAAGATAAGTTCCCACATCAGAAAATTATTCCTCTTCACAATTGCGTCTGAAGGAGAACATAAGATCATAGAGACCTCCACACCCTCTACACAGGGTGTCTCTTCTCATCAGACACAAGAAGAAGACAGAGCCATTGTTTCCTCATCTATCCGAGTACCTCTACAATTCAAGGCCATGCATTCAAGGTGCTCATCCAGAAACAAATCATCCATACAACAATTACAACCTTCTTGAGATGTCAAAGAAAGGAAGCCTCTTCACTTCAGCAAATGTCGCACCAGGAGATCAACTCAACACACAGTTCAAGATATGATACGGGATTTGACACAATGGAGACCATTGCTTCCTAATGAGGGAGGATTTATCTAGATGGAGATCGGTAGCCACCCACCTATTCCATTGGCTCAAAACAATTGTCCATTGTGGCAATTTCCTAGCTATTTTTCTACAGTTTTTCGGGTCGTAAACTTTCGGGGCCGTTTTGAGGCCCTAAACGACATTTTTTGGAGATTTGGGGCCATTAAAATACTTTTGGTTGACCAAAAGTTGTAAATATTAGATAGAGCTTTCCAACGAGCTATCGAACGCCCAAATTGGAGATCGTATGCAAAAGTTATGACCCTGGGAAGTTCACTGTTCAACTTACCACCTTGGGGCCGCAAACTTTATGACGGTTCATCTTCTAGGGTTACGTTTTGGACTTTTGGGGTTCTCACCCTCATTATTATTATAAATAGGCCCCTTTGGCCTCATTTTGCATTCAGCTTGGCACAAATGAGCGTAGCAGCCACATCTCTTCTCAGAGATAGCTACCACCATTCTAGCAATTGTATTACAGTCTGTTCTATTTCCGCCATTTAATAGAATATGTGTTTACTGTATCTTTGTTATCTTTGCAAAATGTCTGTTATTATGATTCTGTATATGTTCTTTCATTTTGTTCATGCATAAATCCGGATCATCAAGAATGTGAACTATCACTTCCTTGTCATAGCCAAGACCAGTTTTGTGCTTGTTGTGGCTGATCTCTTCCCATGGTCTGACGATGGGTTTGGAAGGAACAAGCAAAACCTCTGCATGCATAGCTTCATCTTCACTTCCTTTTGTTTATGATGGGATTCCAATGATTTGCTTATTTGCTTTTGAAGTGACGTCATTCTGTGCAAGCTGCTGAATGAAATTATAAAGATGAATTTCTTTTAACATGAATAAGTTCAAAATGTGTTTCTTCTTGTATGAGTTTTGACTCAAGATGTAGGAACTCAAAAGTGTCTTGTGAATCTTGTACACAATCTCGAATGTAAGTGAGAGTGCTCTTGTCGATCATGACAATGTTGTTGATAGAGGAAAACAACATAGTGTTTAGTAACTCTACCAAGACATTTAATCTTTCCATTGAAAACATGTGACTCACTCAAATGGAGAAGGAATTCTTGAAACTCCACCATTTTACAAAGAAGACTTAACAATTAAAGTACTTGAATTATAAAATGGAAGGGTGTTAGGTTCAACTGAAAGTGCATCGATTTACAATGCAATTTCAACTCAGAAAAGAATTTGCATGTGAACTTACAATAACAAAGTTTGTAAGTTACAATTGATGATGATCCTCGAGGAAAATTTTCTCCATTGTGGTGTCAGAGACACAACAAATTGTCCAATACTATCAAAATCCTCTTTTAAAACCAAAATGATGCTACATCTCCTCAAGTTGGTGGTTGAGAAATCCTCGTATATTGTGCTTGTGTGGATACTTTTAAGACAACAAATGATGATTTCAGAAAGAGAACACGTTGATAAATTTTAATTCCACCAAACTAAGAAAATCCAAGGTACTCAATCATTATTCTTGTGCACTTCAAGTAAAATAGAAGACATCATATTTAAATAATCTACTGGAATCCTAGTAGGAGGATGAGGTGGTTCTCCTCAACTTGAACAAAAAACAACAACAACAACAAGATTTCTTAAACAATGTTACCATGCTCGCCAATCATCACCGAAAAGAATATATTTGTCCTTCTTTCTTGATTTTAAACTCAACAATTTGCAGCAACAAGAGTCAATACTCATTGGAGTCTAGTTTCTTGAGGTTTATTTGTACTTGGATCCTCTAGTTAAGAGCATTATGGCTAAATGTGATTCTCCAATTCATGTAGCTAAGTGAGGCTTCACTTAAATAATTCGATGATGAGGGAAGAAATAATAAATTACTGGCACATAATAGAGGAGGAGCATCTCTTATCCACAACACATATTAAAGCACAAACCTTCATTGCATATCAAATCACGAACGAGATCAGTTCAAAATGCAACAAAAATACAAAGATAACTCATGATATCTTCTGAAAGGGATAACAAATTCATGGGCAGGTTTATAGTCAATTTGAGGAGTGATTTTCTGAAGGAAGGTCCTGGCCATGCTCCACAAAAATGCAAAATTCCAAGTTTCTTTTGATGATTGTATATTAGGGATATCAAGTGTGAAATTCCAAATTGTGGCATAGAGGAGTGATGTGGAGCATTGCAACAACACTGGTATTTTAATGCATGAATACTTCAGTCTTTAATGCAAGATGCCACTTTCTAATTATGATATACATTCCAACAAGAGTGCACCAGGAAGCTTTAAACAGACGCTGAGAATTCACTCGCTTCCAACATAATGCACCAATAAAATCTAATATGTCAATTGATGTCTACTAGCACAAATAGAATAACCGCCAAGACCAACAGAGATTAGAGTTCATGGGAATTTCATGGGTGAGACAACTCACTCTTTATTATCCTCCAAGCAGAAAGTTTCACACAAAAACATACATTGATATCTCTCTCACTTTCTATACGATTTAAGTCTGCTAGATTTCACTCTTCTCAATCCAACATAGGACTATGTATTGAATCATATTCATCTTTAGCACCAAGGGGAAAAGTGCTTCTAGGGAAAGAATGCATGGGTGTCATTGAATCCCATTTAAAATTTTGAGTTTATTTTAAAAAAAAAACCATTTAAGGAGGTGCTCCGTTTCCATGAAGAATAAGAATCACTTTGGCCTTGATGTCTAGGTAGGGGATTCAAAACATAACTGAGCTTCCACATTTGTAGGTAGTGTATGGATGTAGCCCCACCATGGGTGCCAATCCAGTGCACTAACAACAACACAACACCACATTCTTGGTCGATGCAAATCTTTCCACATACACAACAACAACATAATGACACCAATATATTGATGAATGCCCAAGAATCCAAGTGACAAGAGTTGACTGAACGACTTCTCACGAACAATCTCCTCTCGAATTGGCTTGCCTTGATGCAAGATGATAGAGAACATGTTAGCACATAGATAAAATAATAATGATGTCCCCAAATATCAGTTGTAGGTCAAGATACAATTGGTGGTGCTTAGGGATGGTGCACAGTAAAATGGAAGCTCCTCAAGTATCCATAGAATCACAGTTCACATTGGTTCACCACTCACCAGGTTGGGAATTGTTGAAAACTCTAACCTAAGTTCGTTATCTTACCCTAACGATCATACTGTTAGAGGTTAGTTATGCATTATGTCCTATATATGTACTATTGATTAATGGAGAAAATTTGTGATCCTTTTCCGTCAGTTATTTTTGCATTCTTATTTGCTCCATATTTTCTTAACGATTTAATAGTGGTATCAGAGCGTTAGTTTGATCCAAAGAAAGATTAAACCCTTGGGAACAGATCTTGTTTGGATAGCTGGGCTCTGCCATTTGTAATGTGAGAAAATAGAAGTTCGTTGCAATTCTTAAGTGGAAGTCGAATTCCAATGAAAAAGAAGACCATAAGAGAAATCGCATTGTGGAGCCCTATGTCGTTAATAGAATTGATGTAAAAGGAATTGAAGAAGTCAGAGTGAGGATTAGTGAAATCCAAAAGCCATTAGTTTGTGGTCAACTTGGAACCATGCAACTCTTAAATAGTTTTATGGTCAACTTAAAACCATTAGTTTATGATCAACTTAAAACCATTAGTTTATGGTCAACTTGAAACCACGCAACTTAGTATAAGTCTTACTACTTCTACTAGATTTTCTTTCAGAGAGATTTTCAGCCATTAGTAATTGACCTTATTGAGTTTTATACTCTCTGAATTCACTTGACACACATTGTTGATTGTTAAGTAGTGGTGGTTTTTCAGGCAAGAATGAACTTATGATTAAGGGGGGATGTTGAAAACTCTAATATAAGTTCGTTATCTTACTCTAACGATCATAATGTTAGAGGTTAGTGATGTATTATGTATTATATATGTACTATTGTGTACTATTGATTAATGGAGAAAATTTGGAGCCTTTTTCGTCAGTTATTTTTGCATTCTTATTTGCTCCATATTTTCTTGATGATTCAATAGCTATAACTATTATAGCCATTGCTTGCGTCTAAAACCACTGAAAGACACATTCAACATTCCACTCGGGTGTCACTGGAGGGAGGTCACACTACTAGGGTTTATTATGCTTGTTGCAAAAGGTTCAATTGAGCGAGGAAACAAGGCACAAATAGAAGATAACATGTATTACACAATATGTAGATGATGGGTTTTCGCTTGTTCTACACTAAGGCGAGAGTACGAACACCAACACTAGTAATAACATTCTCTACTTTAGCCACAGGTAGAAACAATCTTCACTTAGTGTATTGAACTGTTTTAATGTGAAATTTGTGGTACAAATCCTGGCACAAAAGTTTAAAACTACGTTAGAGATGAGATTGGGTTGGACAATGGAATTGAGAACGGTTGCTGCACAAGCTTTGAAACTGCGACAAAGGTGAGATTGGGAGGTGAAATAGTTACAAGAGAACAAAAAAATTGTTTTAATGGTCACTACAGTATTCAAAAAATTGATACGATGGTTATGGTGGTAGACTAAGACAATACTAGGATCAGGATGAGGTAGTGCCACAAAGTTGGAGCAGATGGAATATATCAATAAAGCTATGACAAATAACACAAATCTGGACAGAATGCAGGTCACGTGCTTGAAGATCATAAACAATTTGATACCACTGTTCGAGTGCCTAATAGGGCACATAGACAATTGTCAATCACACAACCAAATAGAAATAGGAAAGTAGATGTGAAAGCACGATCTTCTCAATAGCTAAAGTTCATATTAATACATGAGAAGGAAACGCTTGGGTTTCAACTTCCAAGTTGTCCTTTGGACTCCCAAAGACTATTTGTCTTCACCCACCTAACCCTAACTGATTAGGTTCCAACAATTACTATTATTAATTATTAATAATGGTTTATGTCTCCCTGTGGTAAGTTAGATTGCAAGGTGTCTTTCATAATTTTTCTTCTTAGTTTTGATCAATAGATTTTCCTATACATTACTTGATCCTTCTAAACCCTTCCAAAGGCCTTGAGCAAGAATGCCAATTATAACTTCTCTTAATTCTTATAGTTGTGTAATGGCTCAGTAAGGCAGTGAATGAATACAATTATAACTTCTCTTAATTCTTATAGTTGTGTAATGGCTCAGTAAGGCAGTGAATGAATATAAAAGAAATGGTATATAAAAGACATTAAGATGGGAATGACACCTTATTGACACATTTGTTATTTATTGATGATGCTCTCTTGGATGGGAATGGAACTCTAATAGAAGGTGAAACATATAAAGAGAATTTATACCTTTACAATAACGTTAGAGGTATGGAAATTAATACACAAAAGACCTCTATTTCTTTTACTAAAATTATGGAGGGGCATTCTAGAACGTTGTCTTTGACCTTGACTTAGTGTGATGAAAACAATATAAATATTAATGCTTGTTGATTTAATATTTTCCAAAGCTTTTGAATAACCATCTGACTATGAATTTATTTTATTGTAACTGAACCTACTTCTCACAAGGCGGGTGATTTAAGATCATCGCTTCATTTTCATATCCATTGAGCATAAATGGTTATTCTATGCAGATTATATTATATCAATTAGTTAACATTTTGAGACAAAGATTCATTAAAAGAAATTATTATTCGAATCACTTTTTCCACCACCTTGGGTTTAACAAAATCTTTTGAAATGCTTTTCCTATCTTGGTGCAACGTAATTTCAATTTCCAAATCCAATGCTTTGGAAGCATGCATTTATATAAAATTATTGTTATTATTTTTTTAATGAAAAACTGATATTAAAATGTTTTTCAAATTTTAGTTCCCTATACAAACACACAAATTGTGCTAAAATGTAAAGAAAACGTAGAAATATTAATTACGAAAGAAATGGTACTTGGTGAGGTTATAGTGTTAACTATAAATATAATGTGATTAAAAAATAAGTGGAAAAAAATAATTAAATACAGTGTAATTATAAAAATATAGTACATGTTAATTAAAATGCAATCAAAAGTGATAAATGATAAATATATATAATTATTGTGTATATTGTAAAGCCTTCCATCATAATAAAGTAAAATCTTATTATTATTTAAAAATTAATTAGAGTTTAGTAAAATCTTATTTGTTATCTAAAAATTGATAAGATTTTAATAAGGAAACTGGAATGATATACTTATTATTGTTTAAATTTTATAAAACGTAATTCTTGTCGCATTAAATCTTGTGCTCTCGTTATTGATCATGAGCAACAATCATAATCATGAAATATTCCCATTGTGGATGAGGCTTCAAGGGTGGCAACTCCATAGTCTTTGAAATTTTTTTCTTTAGTTTTTTTTTTCATTAAACTTGCAAGCTTGTAAAGTATAATTTGCAAGAGCCATGGCTACATGAAACTCATTTGATTTGCTTGGACATGATGACAATGGAGACCTGGCAACATTGTTAGATACCCTTGTCTCTTTGAAGGACGAACCTGCAACGACATTAGTTTCCAAGTAGCAACAACCAACAATGGCGAGGAGGGCAAAAACTATTGTCGAAACCACTTCCTCCTTCTTAGGCCATTAGGGGATCAAGGGCTCCTTCAAACGTTGGTGATAAAGCATGATCTAGGGGCCAAGTTGGCCATGGATTCCGTAACAAAGAGATGGAAAAGTTTGGATGTGGTCGTGGGGGAATTTATATTGGTTAATTGTGCGAACAATGCCTATTATGCTGTGGCACAAAAATCCATGCTCTATGTAGTTCATTGTGTCAATACTATGTTGTAAACACCATTTCTTTTTCGATGGATTTTTGTTTATTGCATATTTCATGCACTAAACGAGTTTCATTCCAATTTGTAATGGGGCATCATATTGTTAGAATGGTTAATGGCCACTCATTGTTTGTTATGGTTATGATATTTTTATTGTACCCCACTCATGAAATGTGCTATAGTTCTAATAGTTTTCCATTACCATACATACAAGGCTAGAGCATACATGCTTTAAGGATAATAATTGTGTGATATGTTAGAATGTAGAAACAATCAAGCATCTAAGATGATACTGCAATCTATATTTACACATTTATCCACTTGCACCACTCTGCAAGTGATATTACCTCTACAGTTTCTCATGATCTTAGCTTGGTGTCCTTGAGTCAATCTTTGGACAAACAAGCACTAGCTTAATGTAAAAGTTGAATCAAATAATCAAGAACATTTGCTTGATTGGGCTAAGGTCAAGAAGTAAATTAGTTTAAGTTTACCACTTTGCAATCCTTTGCTTTGATCAAAGAATGCAGAAGACAGATTTCATAGTGGTCACAATGAGATTTGGGGCTAGCAAGATGCTCTGGCATTTACCTGGCATACTATGATACTATCCATCCAAGATTTGCATTCTTGGTTGAAAGATGTCCATCTAATATTTTCATTCGTTACTAAATGATTTCAAACTTAGATTCTCATACTACTAAATCCTTCACTATGGCTTTGCATCTCCTTCACAACTAGTGTTTTTTCTTCATTCATGTTTATTGGGTAATTCTTGGATTTGCTCCATTCACCACCTAGTCCAACATATTCTATTACTGCAATAGAGACATGTCCAACAACAGTAAATAAGGGATTCCAATCATGGATCTCTTAATGGAGTATCTGATGGCATACATTATGAGAACAAGCTAGGATAGTCGACAACAAATTTGAGGTAACATGTTTCTTCAATTACTCAATAAGGAATTCAACATATGTGGTGCAAGTGGTGCAGGAAGCTTCATTAAGGCAACACGTGAAGATTGATGAGCCAATCATTCAATTCTCATTAAAGGCGCATTCAATGTTTGGCATGGGCACCGAGCATTTGGATGTCCACTTAGCAATAATACCTATAATATTTTAGCCAATAAAGTGGAAGCTAAGTATTTAAAAACTTAGGATATCAACATTGCATAAAATTATGGATTTGAAAAGCTTGATTAAAATGAAAAAAAAAGACAAAGTAATACAAGGTCAAGCTAACTAATAGCTAATCAATAATGAATCGAACACAAAAATACACTACCTATTAACAAGTATAATAAGATAAATATTACAAATATTTGCTTATAATTCATCGCCCATTGATAAACTGAGTGGATGAAAATCTAAACTCTAAAAGTAGATTAAGCACTAAACACATATACACTAACCTACAATATGCTTTAGGAGTACCTCACAACTAAGAAACACATATTTACACAACATACATGGTGTAAAGAGCCATGAAAAATTACTTTAAATATTCCATAATCACAATTTCCCTTTCACAACTACACAGAAGCACATACAATCTATTACGATCCAGTTTAATGGTGTAAAAAACACAATAAATAACCTTGTATTTTATAAATTCTTAGATCTTATAAATTATTGATGTTTCATTTTTAGACTAAAAACACATAATTTTTAACCACTATTAAATAATCATTGTTCTTTTGCAAGTAGATTCAAGACATAAAGAAGGTATTTCCATAGAGGTTGTCGATGAAAGCTGTCCAAACAATCATTGGGAAATATAACATAATGAGTGAAAATCAACTGACAAATTCACTCTGGAAAGATATAGAAAAATAGTAAAATTAAAAATATAGATCAAACACATCTTCCAAATTTATATTTGACTAATTTAATTTAAATTAAAAATCAATGGAACAAATATTACAAATCAGACACATATTACACGAAGAAACACCGCATTCAAACAATATTTAATGTGGTAAAACCCCATAAGGGGAAACATCCACGTAAGCAAAGTATTGAAGCTCATTAATAAAGAACGAGGAGATTACATGACGGTACTTCATCCACTCAGACTTATTACCACATTAAATATATCAACCATGCACTATATAATTCATGAAATAAGTTACATGACTAAAACTACTGCCAGCTATGCTCGTTACAAAAACTTCCTGTAAACATGTCTAGTTTAGGTTACAAAAACTTCCCGTAAACACATCTAGTTTAGTTGTCATTATTAGCAATCTCCACCTTTGACAACAAAATTGTTTAATACTTTTCCCAAGACTATTTATCACCTTTTTTTCAAACCAAGAGAAGCTACACACCATCGTAGCTTCTTTAACAATACTGGTTTTGTAAACATATCTGTACAATTTTCTTGAGTATGAACCTTTTTCAGATCTACTCCACCTTCACCAATGGCTTGTCTTACAAAATGATACTTTACCTCAATATGTTTAGTCTTATTATGATAAACATGATTTGTAACCAAATGTATAACACTTTGACTATCACAGAAAATAGGCACACTGTTCTGCAACCTTCCAATTTCTCTAAGTAGACCTTTCATCCAAATAGCCTCTTTGCAAGCATGTGAGGCAACAATGTATTCAGCCTCTATAGTGGGTAAAGCAACTGTTTCCTGAAGCTTTGACATCCAACTTACAGCTCCACCTGCAATAGTAAAGACATAACCTAAAGTATACCTTCTCTTGTCTAAATCACCTGCTAAATATGAATCAACAAAATTGCATACATAATCACTATTATTATTAGAGGTGATGCAATAGTCAATTGTGCCTCTTAGGTACCGAAGCACCCATTTCACTTCATTCCAATGTCCTTTTCCCGAATTTTCCATGCATTTACTAACAACACTTACTGCATGCGAAATATCAAGTCTAGTACACACTATTGCATACATTAAAAATCCTATTGCATTAGCATATGGTACATGAGACATACAATCCTTTTCTTTGACACTACTAGGACATAAATATGAAGAAAGCTTAAAATGGGAAGCCAAAGGAACATTCACAGGTTTTGCCAAATTCATTTCGAACCTTACAAGCATTTTCTCAACATACTTCTCATGTGAAAACTAAGCTTACCATTTCTTCTGTCTCTGTGTATTTCAATACCCAAGATTTGTTTTGTAGCTCCAAGATCCTTCATATCAAAAGTCATAGCCATATGACCTTGCAACTTGTTAATCTCATCCATTCTTTTACTCAAAATAAGCATACCATCAACATACAACACTAAGATAATGAATATGTCATTCAACCTTTCCAAGTGTAAACTATGATCATATTCACTTCTAGTATAACCTTGGCTCACCATGAAAGAATCAAAGTTCTTGTACCATTGCCTGGGTGACTGTTTCAGGCCATACAATGATTTATTGAGCTTGCAAACTAATATTCCTTTATGATGTTGTACAAAACCTTTTGGTTGTTCTATATAAATATCCTCTTCTAAATCTCCATGTAAGAAAGATGTTTTAACATCTAGTTGTTCTAACTCCAAATAAAGAAATGCAACTAGTGCTAACACAATACGAATAGACACAAGCTTAACAATTGGTGAAAAAATCTCATTATAGTCAATACCTTCCATATGAGAATATCCTTTTGCGACCAATATAGCTTTGCATCTTTCAACCTTACCATCAACGGTTTTCTTCAATTTGAAGACCCACTTACATCCAACAATTTTTATATCTTTGGGGAGTTCAACCAATTCCCATGTCTTATTTTTCTCTAGAGAATCCATTTCTTCTTTCATTTCCATCTTCCATTTAGCATTGTCAACACACTCAATGGCTTCCTGAAAACAAGAAGGTTCTCATGATCATTAATAAATAAAACATACGAAACAAAATTAGTATACCTCTTAGTAGGACTTCTCTCCCTTGTTGATCTTCTTGGTGTAGACTATGGGATTTCCACATTTTCTTGAATTTAATCATCTTCTATGACTTCTTTCTCACTAGAAACTTCTTCTTGCTTCTTTGAGCCATGAGAAGATTGGTTCTCCAACTCACCTCCATCTAAACTAGTTTCTTTGACAATATTTGTTCCTGTTCCACATCAACTCTTACATTTTATGACTTGATCAGAGAAGATTCATAAAAAATACATCTATGCTAATGATGATCTTATGGGTAATAGGATCCCACAATCTATATCCTTTTGTTACATCATCATATTCGACAAAAATGCACTTCTTTGATATAGGGTCAAACTTAGAACATTGATTTTTAGGAGTAAGTGCAGAAGCTTCACAACCGAAAATTTTCAAATTCGAATAATCACAGGAATGACCAGTCCATACCTCTTCCAAAATTTTACAATTTATTGCCATTGATGGTGATCGATTTATTAGATAACCAGTAGTGGAAATTGCTTCTACCCTCAACTCTTTCCCCAAATTAGCATTACTAAGCATGCTCCTTGATGTCTCTAGAAGAGTCCTATTCATGCGCTCTGCAACACCATTTTGTTGAGGAGTGTAAACATTCTTTTTATGTCTTACGATCCCTTCTTCTTTGCAATACTTTTCAAACTCTAAAGAAGTAACTCACCTCCACTATCCGTGCTTAAACACTTGATCGTCTAGCCAGTTCTTTTTTCCACCATAACTCTAAATTGCTTAAATGTTTTAAACACATCAACTTTTCTTTTTAAGACATAAACCCAAACTTTCCTTGAAAAATCATCTATAAACAATATATAATATGTTGTCCCCCATAGGAAATAGTAGGAGATGAACCCCACAAATCAGAATGAATGTAATCGAGAACAACTTTACTAACATGACTACCTGCTTTGAATTTTTGTCTACACTCATTTCCAAATATACAATGTCTACAAAACATCAAGTTCATAGTTTTCAGATTTGGAAGCAATTTATTATTCATTAATACCTGAAGTGCTCTCTCACTCATATGACCAAGATGCTGGTGCCATAATTGAGTGGATCCTGACACCTCTTCAAATACTATTGTTGTATCATTAACTTGAGTTCTTCCAACCAATTTGTAAAGATTTCATGTTTTATGCACCTTCATGACCACTAAAGAACCCTTAGATACTTTTAGTAATCCACTTAAAACTGTAAACTTATGACCACAAGAATCCAACACTCCCGAAGAAATTAAATTTTTCTTTAAATCAGGAACATGTCTAACATCTGTAAGTGTTCTTATAACTCCATTAAACATTTTAATTTTAAGACTTCCAACCCTAATAGTCTTACATGAATGATTATCTCCCAAAAGAACTATACCACCTTTAATTGTTTGATAGGAAGAAAACCAATCTATGTGAGGACAAATATGGTGCGAAGCACTAGAACCTAATAGCCATTCTTCCTTATATTCAAAATCATTACAAAAGGAGAAAACCTCACCGATCATACCTGAATCAGACTTGAATGAATTTTGCCTAATATTTGGAGCCATCTTTCTTGGATTCTTGTATTTTCCAACAGTCCTTCTTGAGATGAACAATCTTGTTACAGTACCAACATTTTTAATTGCTTTTTCTGCCCTTTGATTTAGACCTGGAAGTACCTGATAAATTTTCTCCTCTCTCGTTGGATCAACCTCTAACAACCAAAGCTTCAGGTGAAGAGGTTACAAAACTAGGTTTCTTCCTCAATTCCTCAGACAACAATGCTCCAACCCCATTGTCAAATTCAAAGGTATCATTTGTACTAAGGTTAATGGAAGAAAGTACTTGACCCCAAGATTCAAGTAAGGTACATAAAAGATTGTCTGCTTTGTCTTCACCATCAATTTTAACATCCATACTAGTCAACTGGAAAATAAGAGTATTAAAAACACTCAAATGATCTGCTATCTTCGTACCTTCTTTCATTCTCATACCGTACAACTGTCTCTTCAAGTAAATTCTATTTTCCAAAGATTTAGTCATATATAGACTTTCTATCTTTCTCCATAGGCTTTCCGTTGACTTTTCTTCAACAGTGTTAAACAATACATAATTCACAAGACATTATCGAATTGTGCTAAGTGTTTTCCCATCTAATTCATCCCATTCATCATATGTCATAGATAGAGGTCTCTTTCTCTTACCATCTAAGGCTTTCTGCAACCCCTCTTGTACTAACAAATCCCACATCTTTAATTTCCATAACTCAAAGTTATTTTTACCACTAAAATTATCAATTTCAAACTTAGTACTTGACATTGTTGAATACTATATATATATATACCTTCGAACAAGATACAATGCAGGCTAAGAGTTTAGGCTGTCTTGTCTTTTCCACAGCAGTAGGCCAGCTGGCTCTCTCTTTCACCACATTTTTTTCACAATCCAATAGCGGATGGAACTCACGAGCAAGAAAAACAACAATGGTGGCTCAATCCAAATCCAACTCTCCACATGACCCTTTCCTCCTTCTCCATGGTGGATCACGGGCTTCCTATTCATGATTTGACAACAATGGGCATCTTCCACTTCACTATGTGCAGCTCCTCACCAACGACGGTCTCTTCTCCTCGATGGCTGCCTCCACGCACATAGTCTTAGATTCATGTCCTCTCCATGATGAATCTCCATGATTTATCCACGTAGATCTCTGTCCTCATCTGCTAGCTTTCTTCCGTCATGCATCTCAATAACAATCACAACTCCTTATTATTAACGGTTCAACAGTGCAGGCGGATGTGTCTTTGTTCAATAACCTTTACAGGCCACCGCCACACCCAACAAGTTCACAGGATCTCTACATGAATATGGGAAACCTCTCTTCTCCCCCAACGCAGTTTCCATGCTCTGCACGATGCTCCAGCAGTAGCTGCATGGTTGCATAATCCTCGAGCAGCCGTCGTCTCCTTTGCATATGGTGAACCTCCAAAAGGTCTCCTCCAGAGCAGTCAAACCTCCACCAGTCATCACTCACATTCAAGGCTTCTCTCCTCCACCCATGGTTCATTTCACAGATGTCCTTCTACGCAACATTCAACGGCTCCTCCACGCAACAACAATGAAAAAAATGGTTCTTATGTCTCTCTTCTCGTAAAGGATTTGATACCATTTGTTATAAACTAGAGACATATTACACTAAGAAACATCATTTTCAAATAATATTTAATGTGGTAAAACCTCATAAGTGGAAACATCCACGTAGGAATAGTATTGAAGCTCATTAATCAAGAACAAGGAGATTACATGACTGGCCTTCAGCCACCGAGACTTACTACCACATTACGTATCCCAATCATGCACTATATACTTCATGAAACAAGTTACATGAGTAAAACTGTTGCCGATTATGCCCATTACAAAAACTTCCCATAAACACATCTAGTTTAGTTGTCATTATAAACAAAAAAATCACCAAAAAATATAGTTGTTAATATGAATTGGATGTCAGTTTCTATGTTCTATCATTAAATCCCACTCTTAACTATGCTTTGAAAGTGAAAAAACGTCTCGAGTCGTCAAAATCTAGGGCTTCCTGACATAGATAATCAAAAGAAAGCATTTTCCACCATATCTATAGGTGGTGGGGAAATTTTCTTCGCAGAAGAGAACAATCATGGCCTTCTCCCACTGGGGTCAACTGGGTGGCCGCTGGTTGATGATACGTTGAGTCATTATCTATCCATGACCAATAGTCATCCCTCAAAGTTCGTGAAATGTATAAGTGAATGCAAAGGTAGTTAGATGTCATGTTTTTAATGTGAAGACAAAAAAGGCTTAGTCTAAAAATTGGACAATTTGGGCTAGAATAGAAAGATATTTTTGGCACTATTTTGAAAAAATCCAATTGGAATTTTCAAAAATGGTTGGACATAGTTTCTATTTTGGAACAAAGGTTGAAACCAGTTGTGATACACAGTGTCTATTTTGAAACAATGGTTGGAACAAGTTGTGATACTATTTTTATAAGAAAATATATGAACATGGAGTTGGAGTTAACTCTTCCCTGGTAATCATTTTATTGCTACTTTTGTGAATGACATTTCTAGATATGTTAGTTTTGTAATAAATACATAACATAAAGGCTTTTTGGTCTATGTAAAAGGTGGTCTTTTACCAATAGTGACCATTTTTCTCGAGAAAAAAAACTTGAAAATAATATAAACACAACAAGGAAGTCGTGATCTCAAAATTGGACATTGGTTTGCATGCTCTTTTTTATTAATCTCACTATGCTGGTTATGGGAAAGCAAGGGATCAAGATAAATGTTTCTTAGCTCTCAATGTGAAAAGGATAAATTCTTATTTGAAGTCGTAATAAAACTGATTTAGTATATATTGTTGGTGTTTTCTCATAAACATTCATGCATTTAAAAATATGGATTCAAATAAAGTTGTCATAAAACTATTTTAGCATATACTCTTGGCATTTTCTCATAAATATTCATGCATTTATAAATAAAGATTCAAATATATGGTATTTTCTCATAAATATTTATGCATTTATAAATAAGGATTCAAATATATGAACTTAAAGGATTTTTGTCTAACATCTTGATAAGGATACACCAATGGATTCAAACAAATGATTAAAACCATATAATCAAAAGAATAGTTAAAGGCATAAAATAAAATAACTATCATTAAGTCTAACTGCAAACCAAAAAGTTGGATCAAACTTTATACTACCTACCTAAACTACAAACCAAAAGTTAGCTAGAAGGCTATACTAACTACCTAAACTGGGCCAACACCATATAATCAAAAGAATAGTTAAGGGCATACAATAAAATAACTATAATTAAGTCTAACTACAAACCAAAAAGTTGGCTCAAATTCTATACTATTTACCTAAACTACAAACCAAAAGTTAGTTCAAAGGCTATACTAACTACCTAAACCAACACCATATAATCAAAAGAATAATTAAAGCATAAAATAAAATAACTATCATTAAGTCTAACTACAAACCGAAAAGTTTACTCAAATTCTATACTACCTACCTGTATTACAAACCAAAAGTTAGCTCAAAAGCTATTTTACCTACCTAAACGAGTATAGGCTATAGTACCTACCTAAACAAGGATAGCTGCAATGCAACGAGTCTCTCTTTTAAGGCAGCTGAGTCTTAGAAAATAAATATTCCTATTATATTTATAAAATGAATTAGACTGAAAAATAGTTTTATTAATAAACTAATGCTATGCATTTATTTAGTTATTTGGTGTTGTAAAGTAACCCTATGTAAAGGGAACTGTCTTAAAAAGGCTTAAGGCGCTGAGCAACAACCTTGGAGATCAGTTTGTAAACCAGATTACACAGAGAGATTGGTCTGAAATCAGCAAAGGAGAGGGGCTTATCCTTTTTGGGGATAAGATAAATGAAAGTAGAGTTCAAAGAAGGAAAAACTCTGCCTTCCAGCCTAGAGGTTTCAACCAAATCGACAAGTTCATTCCCCAAGAGATAAAAAAAGCCAGGAAAAATTCCACTAGCCATCCATCGGGACTAGGAGATTTATCTTTCTTAAAGGATTTTAATGCCCATTCCACTTCCTCCAAGGTAATCTGGGAATAGGCGAATGACCTTCAGCTGAGCCTCAATATTGGTTAGATTATCGTCTCTGAAGATCTGCTTAAAAAACCTGACTCCCAAGTACTTTAAACCTTTATCATCCTCAATCATATTAACTCCTTCATCTTCCAGGCCCCAAATGGCATTATGGTTCCTCCTAGCAGATGCCACTGAGTGAAAGAATTTGGTATTGGCATAGACAAGTTTATCTCTCCTCGGCAATTTGGGTTCTTAAAAAACAGACAAATCTCTGAACCTTTGGCCATTACTCAGGAAGTCCTCCATACTGTCAAAACCAAAAACAGATGTGCTCTTATTCTCAAGTTGGATCTTTCCAAATCTTTCGATAGGGTGAACTGGTCCTATCTTAGACTTATTCTTCTTCAAATTGGAGTTCCACTGGTGGGTGTCAACTGGATTATGGGTTGTTTGTCCTCTACAAATTTTGCTCTGCTTGTTAATGGATCTCCTTCTAGCTTTTTCACTGCCTCCTGTGGTATTAGGCAGGGTTGTCCTCTGTCACCGTTACTGTTTATCCTTGTCATTGAAGGGCTCAGCCTCTTAATTGACGATGATCGAAGAAATGGTAAGATCAAAGGCATCAAGATATCTTCCCAGCTCTCTCTCACTCACCTTCTCTTTGTAGATGACGTGATTATGTTTGGAATTGGTACCGTTGAGGAGTGGGTTGTTTTTAAAGTTATTTTGGAGACCTTCTGTGCTGCTTCGGGCATGTGTATTAATATGGATAAATCCAATTTTCTGTACAACAATGTTGAAGATGGGATATTAAACAGGATCTCTCGCTCTCTCACCTTTAAATATGAGCATATCACCTTGAGTTTTAATTACCTTGGCTAGTTTATAAAACCCCTGGGTTATTTGTTTAAAGATTGGCACTGGCTTATTAAAAAAATTGAAAAAAGAATTCAGCATTGGTCTTTCTGACTTCTCTCCATTGGGGGAAGACTTGTCCTGATAAAAGTTGTTCTTACTAGTCTGCCAGTGTATTGGATGTCTTTGGTTCCTGTTCCTAAATCCATCCTCGATAAGCTCAGAAGTTTGATTTTTTCCTTCTTGTGGGGTTCTACAGTGGATAGTAAAAAGTTCCATCTTACAAACTGGCTGGCTTTATCAAAACCCACATATCTTGGAGGCTAGGGCATTAAACATTTGGGATGGTTCAGTATATCTTTGTGCCTCAAGAGCTTTTGGTTAGCCCTAAATGGGAACGAAATTTGGTTCAGAATATTGTCTGTGAAATATTTGAAAAAACTTACTGTGTTGTCTTGGATCCGTAACAAAGCTTTCTCGGTTAGGGGTGTATTAGTGATCTAGAAATGTTTTATTCACACCTTATCTTGGCTTGGCAGAGGTTTAACTTGGCATGTTGGAAATGGGGAGTCTATTCGGGTGGGCTTGGATCTGATAGTGGGCACGGGATCACCATACTCCCTGCCAAAAGATTTACAGGAATACCTAGAGGACTATGGCATATTTACCTTGAACCAGGCAAGAAATTACTTCCCTGGTGCTCAGTACTATTGGTTCACTGCTGAAGATTTGGATTTGGGAGGAGATTGGAAACTTCTTTGGAACAATTATATATCTGGGCTTGAGTATGGCAGAATCAAAATCTCTTACCAGGCAGACTCATTATTATGGTCTTTTAAAAATTATGTTAGGGATCTCACTACAGCTCTTGCATATGATTGCTTTACGCAACATTTTCATGATCTTTCTTCTGACTTGTCCATTGTACTGAATCTTCTTTGGAAGTTTAACATTCCGGTAAAAATAAGATGTTTCATCTGGCTTCTGATTATGAATAAAGTTTTAACCTGGGATAATCTACAATGCCGAGGTCGTCAGGGTCCGAGCATATGCATACTCTGCAGGTAGGGAGAAGATATGATACAACATCTGTTTATTGACTGCTCTTTTACTAAGAGAGCCTTTGCAGTGCTTCATGATCAATATGGAATTCCAACCTTTTCTAAGGGCACTGTCAGGTCGTTCCTTGAACTTTGGTTTAAAAACTTTTCAGCCGGCACAGCTTTTATCTACTTGCCCCTCTTCTTTTTCTGGAGCATCTGGAAACTAAGGAATGGTTGTATTTTTGACAATAAGCATCCCACTGTTTACTCTATCATTCTACAAAATGAAGCGCTAATGCATCTTTATCCTGCTCCAAAAAAGAAGAAAAAATTTAGATGCATTGGTTCTTTTCCACAACTCATCTTCCCATGTGGTTTTTTTGACAGAGCAACTGTTGGGAACCTTGGGGGAGCAGGTTTTGTGATTCATTTAAGTGGTTTTCATTCTATACGCTTTTATTTGGGCTGTGGTAGCAGTACTAATACTAGATCTAAGCTACCCGCTCTCTGGGCTCTCCTTACTATGACTAAAGATATGGGGATCCCTCTTCTCACTATATTCGGTGATTCCCTTGTCATCATCTCATGAGCAAACACGACTACTTCACTAAACTCTCCTAATCTAAGTCACTGGTGTGAGGACATACGATATATGCGGCAATCTATTCCATCTGTGACCATTAAGCATATGTATCGTGAGCATAACTAGCAGGCTGACAGTCTCTCAAAAAAAGATCTATCATTAGATACTGGTTTTGGAAACTTCTTGGAATCTTTGGATGGCATGATCATTGATCATGGTAACTTTTATCTTTTTTAAAGCTTTGTGTTGGGCCTCATCCCATAATTTTTTGCTCAAAATTATGTTTATGTTTGTTCAGAATTACGAAAACTGCACAATACAAAGTCATGAACACATAGTGCATAAAATGGAGAATAAACATTTGGTATTTGTTATTGAAAATTTCGAGGCAATTGCACATTTCATCCAGTGTGTTGGCCTGGTCATAAAGTTATTAAGAAATCTAGTATTAATTTGTTTTGGCATATCATGTATAATTCCAAGAAACGGATCTAGTAAGGCAGGGATTCATGATTTTTTACATACTAAAGGAAAGTATGCTGCATAACCAACACATAAGAAGAAGTTTTGCAATAGATATGGTTGCTTTATGAGCTTACGAGATTTGCATTAATCAATCAATTATTATCTAGTGTATGGTGTTGATAGTATACCATTTTGTCAGAGATTAAACCGCCGATTGAGAGTAGAGATGACAATGCGGTTTCAGCTAAAGCGCATAGATTGGATTCTGAAACTTGGCTTGGATTTTGGCTTTGATCTTGTGAAGATCAGGGCCTTCTCACACTTGCTAATAAGTATCCACCTTCTCGCACTCGCTCTAGAGTCCTGAGCACCTACTAGTTAGTCTTTCTTCAATACAAAATCAAGACAACAGAACAAAATGGAAGCTCGAGTAGTCAATACCGTCTCTTTCTTTTTGCAAAGAGCAGTCAAATTCCATGTGAACTTGAATTAACAGAGTAACACTTAACCTTATCTCATCTTAGATATCGTCGATGTAGATTGATTATAGAGGAATTGTAGTATAACTTTCTTTATTCTTTCCTCCCATAGTATACGCTCCCGGAATTGATGTCAATGGCCAGAATTATTATGAATTTGATGGCCTTCCCTTCTTCCTATGCAGACTCAATATACCCATTTAAGCCAATTGCGAAAATTATGAATTAGATGATATCTTTGATGTTTTTTCCTTCTTTCTATACAGACTCAATATACCTTTATATTCACTATAGCCTTGAGCCATATAGGGACCTTGCACCATTACAACCCATGTACATTGCGTTTTGTGCTAAAAAAACAAAAAATATTTGGTTGTTTCCTTGTCAAGTAACCAATACCTTGATCCTTGGCCTTCCATATGTTGGGAAACGCTCTGATTCGACCATTAATTTCCAATTTGAGGGCTAGATATTGAGCCATTGTGAAGCATTGGTGGAGGAGAAACTTTGAGAGTAAGTAGACTATAGCAAAATTTTGCCACATTGCCATATAATTGAGTCTGCATCCCCTTGTTCTTGTTGATATAACCATTTGTGTTCATCTCCCAAGCTCTCAATTTCCTTTGTGAGCTTTCCTTGTATGGATGATTGAAGTGGTGGAGGACCCTATGGAGGGAGGAGAGACTCGGTTTCTTGGTTCCCACTAGGTGCTGACAAAGGTTGTCACATTGTATCTCTGTTTTTACATTAATAGAAATATCCATTTCGAAATTTCAAGTGCAATTGTTTATATTTATCCATGGGTGTAAAGTATTTAGACATGTTTAAATGGATTATGCTATATTGAATACTAACACTTAATATATTTTATGTTTAGATATATATTTGTTGTTGAGGGGAAATTGTAAGGACAAGCTTTTGATCGTGAGCTCCATGGTGGTCCTCTGCAAATATCTGGTTGAGTTACAGTTTTTATCCCATAGTTGTTAGTTCCTTTAATTTACCTAACATACTTGAAAATGAATTTGATTTTTGGTGTCATACTGTCTGTTGTGGTCCACCCCAAACCATAATAAAATTTTCTCGGTAACACATGAGCTTCACTTTCATTCTGTAAGTTATCAAATAGTAACTGCGTTTTGTGATGAATCCATGCTCATCACCAAGTTGAATAATGCACATGTAACAGAACTCATGCGACCACATTACTTATCAAATAGTGCACACGTAATGAAACTCGGGCAAAAATAATGCTCAGTTTGTCGTTAAGTAGGTAGATCCTTTGTGGAGAATGAGGATGACTAACTTAGCCACACAAGTTATAGATCTTTAATGAATTTATATAACTGTGCACAAACCTAAGTTTAATATAAATGGTTTAAAAATGGAGCACATACCTAAACACATTATACAACCTTACCATAACTATACAATCATAACGAGAACTCTAACCCTAGAAATCCATTTTCTTGTGTCAAAAACACTAAAATCAAGCTCCAAATTGAAAAGTGATGCTACTAGTAGCATTATTTTTTGTTTCAAGGTTAAAAAGACAACCATTGCCTTGAAAACTCATATTGTTGCTAATAATAGCCTTAAAATCAACCATTTAATAGAAAACTAATGCTACTAGAAGCACATTGGTTTTTTCAAATGTCAATAGTATAACTTGTTTGAAAGCGTGGACTTAACAATTAGTATTCCATGAAAAAAAACAATACAATCAATCTCTAAATAGAAAAGTAGTGGAACAGTGTAGTATTTTTCAAACCACAGCCTTGAAAAATGAAGTATCACGTCTTTGTGGCCATCACTTCTCCCTCCTTATTTTTATTTTTATTTTTTATAAATTTTTTAAAACGTTTATATAAAATAAAAAAAATTTAAATAAAAAAGTTGCCGAACAATTAAACTTTATTAACAAAAAAAAATTTAAATATTAAGAAAATTATTTTTTTAATTAAAAAATACACAATCTTATTTTAAAAATTAAAAAATTAAAAATCATAAAAAGAACATTTAAAAACAATTAAATTTAAAAAAATAAATAAATTAAAACTAGAACTATTAAATTAAAAAAAACAAAGAAAAAACACAAAAAAATAAAAATAAAAAACATTAAAATTTTATAAATATATTAAAAACGAAACATTAAAAAATATTTAAAATTAAAAAAAATAAAAAACAAAAAACCCTACCTACACCACCCACTCTCCCGTCCTCTCTCCTCCCGACCCCCTACCTATCCCCCCACCCTCTTCCTCCCTGCCTCCTTCTGATGTGGGATTTGATGTCTACGTTCGCTTTCTATGTGGCCTCAATTATACCCAACAACAAATTCCGATTATGACAAACAACGAGAGCTCCTGCACCAACTTAACCTTGAAACAACCAAGAGATATGAACTACCCATCATTCTCTGTGGTGTTTAAGTCGCTTGATTTAGTTTGTGTTACGAGTAGAAGTGTGACACATGTTGGGGCCGCCGAGTCTGTATGAGATTACAGTGGACAACCCTCCAAACGTAAATATAATTGTGGAGCATATGACCCTCGTCTTCAAGGAGAAAAATGAGAAGTAGAGTTATACACTGAGATTTGAAAGCAAAATAACATCTAACAACAATTCTAGTGGACTGCAAGAGTTCGGGCAAATTTGGTGGAAATGCGTGAAGGGTGGAACCCAGGTGGTTAATAGTCCAGTAGCCACTTCATTGCTTGGGAATGAAGTCGAGTATGTGAATCCATTGGTTCGCAGTAAATAAATAATTAAAAATCTTTGCTTCGCTTTTACAATGAAATAAAGGTGATGCCATCTCTGGGGAGCCCTGCCACCCGTCGAGCAATGAATCAATGCTTTCCCGTGATGGGGGGGGAAGGGGCGACGACGAAGGGAGGAGGGGGCATTGGGGGGGAGGAGGGGGCATTGGGGG
>LPNX011083221.1:416897-462636 GCA_001517045.1 Pseudotsuga menziesii
ATTTTTTAATTTTACATTTGAAGTTTTAAAATTTTTAAAATTGTTATTTTTTCTCAAATATTAATACAAAATTACAAAATACAAATTATTAATTTGTTTTATTTTTTAAAATGAGTCTTTTTATGTAATTGAAAAAAAAAGACAATTGACGGTTTTCGAAAATTTGTGATTTTATTCTCGAAAAAAATGGTCTGCTTTTGGTAGCACTATGTTTCGATTTGGAGGTAAAAAAATAGCCACTAAATGGAACCTATAAAAAAACGAGAACTATTGAGAGTTCTCGTCAGGTTGTATAATGTGTTCTTAATCACTTTGCCTCGAAAAGAGGCCAAATAAGGCCTCCAAATAGGTTCTTGATCAGAAAGTAAGGACATGCCAAAAAATTATGATACATTGTCTAAAAAAACATGCAAGGATTAATGTATTAGCTAAAATAGATTTATATAGTCCTTACTGCTCTTGGCAGGGACTAATAATGGCGATTTTCCACTTTTAATGGCTAAGAGAGGCTTTATCAAAATTTAAATAATAATATAGCATAATACAAATGGTTGTAATAGAAAGGAAATGTAAAATGGAGAAACACAATAACAAGCAAACCACGATGTATGCTATACCATTTCAATAGTAAACCACGCAACTTTGGTTAATACCTATGATGTCAAGAAATACATAGCAATGATGCAAATGAGTTTGGATAGGCCACTCTATCATGTTAGATACTCCTTGGAGTTGTATGCAACATAAGAACACCATTGTTGATATAATACACATGTAATACCCCCATTTTTTACCCTTGGAATATGTTAGCTATACATGTGAATATTGTGTATATGTGTTGTATGGTTTCCTAGCGCGGAGGTGAAGGCCAAGGCCCCGCTAGTGAATGATCAAACATTAAAGGAATGCATTTTATATTTTGTTAGCCATGTGCTAGTAAGCCATGGAAAATTATATATGCATGTAAATATTTTTAATACAAATAAAAATACCAAGAGCTAAGTATGGAAGCAACTAATATGAGGGGGCCATGTGTATCCACTAGGGAGAGGTGAGGGGGTTATGTGGTTGAATCCTGTGTTTCCAAGTTTCATCTTGAGAACCCATCTTGAATAGCCATGTTATCATTTATTTTTATTGTAAGGAAGTAATTGGGGAAATAAGCTCATAAAATTAATGGAGCATGGGCAACCCGAAATTTTAAATGGTTAACTATGGGATCAATTTACTTAACCCATAAGTCATCTCCTTCATGGGAATTCATTTTTTTACTTTCACAAATCCATTGTTGAGCAACCAGAGAGCAATTCTGAGCAAGCTATGCATTCCCAACAGTGTAATTTGCAGAAATCACAACTTGGAAAGACCCATGTTTTGAAGTGCAAAGAACACCCATAATTTCACGTGAGGAGTAAAATTCAGTGAGGGATCCATAGATATAAACCCCGAGGTGAAATTGAGAATGCAAGAAGCCCAAAAACCCATGGGAAAACCCATATTTGAAAGCCTGAAAGTGAAATTTCATGTTTGACAATCATATGCCCAAAAATTGGAACATCCAAGAGTGAACTGAATAGGGAGTGAGATCAGAGGTTGGAATTGCTTGATAAACCCAGTGAAGGTAAGAATCTCTTAGGATTTAGTTGCTTGGACCTTTCTATGCCCATCCTGAAGAGCATTGGAGGGAAGGGGCGCCCGAGGGACCGTGTGGTAGAGAAGGGGACCTACCTTGTGTTGGGTGTGGTAGGAAGTGTGGGTACCAAGATTGTTTGAAGTACAATTGAGATGCCTACAGGTATCTCTATTGTTGAGCTCACTGTCTCAACTATGTCCTTCCTTGCCTCCCTACTTGCCTAACAATCCCAAGTGTGTGCTAACTTAGCATGAATACTTGAACCTATGGCTATGAGTGGGAAATCATAGTTCATCCTTAGAGGATACACATCCCAGCTCGGGGGTGGCCTCTCAGCTGAAATAATATAGGCTGGAAAGAGATCTACAGTTGGGTGGAACATTGCTCTCACATAGGAATTTGCTTAGACAACTTCAGTTAAAGATAAGTGTTTATTGTTATCTCTTTTAATGCTTAATTTATGTGTTATGAAGGACTGTTAATTGCATTAAATTGAATGAATAGAACCAACATGAACTGTTCAGTTGGATGCTTGTAAATAACATAAAAATGGTTTTGTTGTTATGCATGGTTTATTTTTTATGTTTGTGATGAATATGCTGGTAACAACATGTTGTGCATGTGCATTAAGAATGTTAACTCCGATATATATGCTTAATATGAATTGCACATGCATTTAGTTGTTAATGAATTTTATAATATGGCCATGGGGGTGATATTATAGCACACCCCTACATCGTTCACGTCTCCCTTCGTGGTCGGTTTGATGGGAGGGGACGTGTCAGGGTGGTATCAGAGAAAATGGTTGCAACAATAGGGATGTTTGGGCCGAAATCTACATTTAGAGGCAAAAATTCAAAATTATACATGAAGTGTTGATGAAGGTTGGGTGAAATTATGAGTTAAATAATGGTAAAAAAACAAAGTATTCAGATGTTGCATAGGATCACAACGTTGTATAGAGCTCGCTAAGATCTTTCCAGTGACACTCATTTCAAAAAAAGTGAACTTGTACATGGAAGATATCGACATGAACAATTGGCAGTAATATGGGTATCTTTCCAAGTTTCGAATTCCAACATCAAAAGCGGAACATTGAAAGGTTCGTTGATTGTTATCATTTGGATGGTGTTGAATTCTGACTCTTGACGTACGGAAGGTGGTAGTCAGAGTCGATAGGTCGAGATGGTATTGTTTGGATGCCATTGTATGGTTTTGAATTCTGACTCTCGATTTACAGAAGGTATTAGTCAGAGTTGAGAATTCAGTGTATTTTCATTTGGGATCCGTTTTACACTTTCAACTTTAGACGTACAAAATATAGTAGTCAGAGTTAGGAGGCCGGGAAGGCTTGTGAAGGAGTTTTACACTTTAGATTTTCAACTTCCAATGTATGAAAGATAAAATATAGAGTCAGAAAGTCAAAACTAGTTCATTACAGAGCAATTGTGCATTTTAAGTCCCGATTTCCGACTGAAAAATTTGGAAGGTCTTGGAAAAAGTCGAGATCGACACGTCGGGACTGGAAAAAAAAGTATAGAACCCCAAAATTATTTTGGGCATAAAAGGAGCAATTTTTCTCTGAATTTGACGAGACCTTATGCATTCGAAGGCCATTAACAAAGGTCACAAAAGTACTAGTGAGGAGCCTACGGTCATTATTCTCCAATTTGATCCAAATAATTATGAATTAGGCACTTTCAATGATCGATATCCCGAGGTCCGATTTGAGTTCGGTTTGGGATGAAATTTTTATGACATGGTCATGGAATAGGAACATAGTTAAATTTGGAATCTTGGAGCCCAATTCCAAAGGATGTGAGGTCGACGTGTGAAAGAATGTCAAAAAGCATTATTCTAGAGCCCTTTTTGGGGATTTTGAAAAGCTTGCAAGGAGTAAAAGTGACCATAGATATCAAAACCAAGAAAATTATTGAACTTGAATTTTTCCCTACTCACTAAAACATACATTTTTCACTTGACAAAGTTTTTTCCATAAATGCTTGGTTTGGGAGATAGCGAATTTTGGGTGAAATTTTCAAAATTGTGAAAAAGTGCAAAAGTCCAAAGTAGTCAAACCCGAAATTTTATAGTGGGTGACTTGAATGTCGCATTAGAGATATGAAGGAAGCTAAGTATTCCATGTTGTATGGAATAAATTCACCTGGTAGAAATTTTTTCCCAATTCTTTCTAGATTTTCTTCTACATGCAACTGAAGTTGGCCTCTCGGGCTAATTCCATGTGGAAAAAAGTGCAGAATTGGGAAAAAATGACATTTGTGAAGTAATGTAAATTCCATATCCGAAGTCGGAATGGAGTAGGAGAATAGAAGTTGTAAATATTAAACAGAGGTGAATAATGGTACACAGTCAGAATCTGAATGAGGAAGTATGATGTCTCAAATATTAGGACAAAAAAGTTCCTTTGATTTTGTTTTGACAAAACAAAATTGTCCATTAAGAGCAGTTTCTAGAATTGCATAAATGGGTGAAAATACAATAAGGCATTAGAACCCTATAATTATTCCATGAGTCTAATTCTATTAAACAATATTGTTTTACGTTTTTACCTGCATTCTTAAGATGTCTAATAAATATCTCTATGATGCACAATGTTGCAGTTGTTAAGCTTTGAATAGTTGTAGAAGAGGGAAACAGGAAGAGAGAAAGACTCTCCAAAAGGAAATGGTGACCATAAATGATGCTCAAGGCCCTTATGAACATGATGAATATTTACTAGGAGAAAATATGAAAGAGGAAAATGTTGAGACCAAGACAAATTGGACAAGAGAGCAAATCACTCCTCAAATTTTGGTTGAAAACCATGATAGGTTTCAATGAAAGATTAATGAAGGCTTGGGAAGACTAGAACCAAATCAATGCTGTGATTTCGTAGATCCTCACTAATATGCAAGAGAGGATAAACCTTGGATCCAATCCAAGCAATGTGGGCCAAGAAGGAAGAAATGTAGAGAGATGCTCTAGAGGTCGCTCTAGGAAGAAGACTCCAAGCCCAAGAAAGAGTTCTATCAGTAAAAAGCATAGAACACCCTCAAGATATTCTTCTAGAAGGTCATGTGACTCCATAGGTTCTCGAGGCATCCCAAGGCATACTTCTAGTAGGTTTGAACAAAGAAGGAAATCAAAAGAGTTCCATAGGGAGAATTTAGGAAGGAAAGGCCTCCAACTTTTGATGGAGAGAGTAAGACATGGAAAGAGGTAGAGGCATGGATTCTTGGAATGAAAAAGTATTTTAGAATATGTGATTACTCAAGCAATTAAAAGTCCAAAATTTCCCTTTACAATCTAAATGGAAGAGCTTCAATTTGGTGGGAGCATCTCATGCAAGTAAAAGGAATCAAGGAAAGAAGGATCATCTGGGAACATTTTAAGAAGTATTTCAAGGAAAAATACCTATCTACTAGGTATTATGATAACAAGAGGAATGCGTTCAATGAGATAAATTTGGGACATAAATCTATGGAAGAACATATTGACAAGTTTTTGGAATTATTGAGGTATGTAGACTACATCAAAGATAAACAAGTAAAAATCCAATGTTTCGTTGGAACTCTACCTAAAAATTTCAGAGATAGGATTGATTTTGTCAATCCACCAACCTTTGATGAATCCATTAGAATGGAAATGCATTTCTATGACTAGAGCAAAGGAAAGTCAAAGGTTCATACAACATGGAAAGGAAATCCAACATGGAGCTTTGACCAAAGGAGAAGTGGATTCAAGATACCATTTAAAAATCATCTAAGGACTTTCCAACAAGGCCAATAAGCACGAAGTGGATTTAAGCCAACAATGGAAAAATAAAAAAGGACCAAAAGGACTGCTTCAGTGTTGGGGATGTGCAAAACCCCACATGCTTAAAGATTGTCCCCATTGGAAAGAGAACTCTCGAAGCTTGCACAACTTAGAAGCAACAATTACAGTGGAAGATATGGCAATTTAAGCAACTCCACAAATTTATGCAGCGTTGGATAACCATCAAGTATACCATCAATCAACAGTATTTGAAGTTGGAGGTAAGATTGCTAAGCAATCTATTTCTATTTTGATTTATCCGGGTTCTACTGATAGTTATGTTTCTCCAAAAGTGGTTGAAAAATGTTCTCTTGGAAAGACAAAGCATAATAAATCATGGTTAGCTCAATTAGCCGCAGGGACAAGAAGAAAAGTGAGTGAAGTAGTGATGGATTCCCCCATACATTTAATTGGACTCCTCACAAAAGAAAATATAAATGTCCTACGATTAGGATCCTATGGTTCTCTTATTGACATGGACTAGTTGGAAAGACATAGAGCCAAGGTAGACTTTTATGAAAAATTTCTTGAGTGCATTTATGAAGAAGGAAGTCCGAGGTTGATAAGAGGAATTCATAAGCAGGTTTTAGTAAGGCATATTTCAGCCTTACAGTTAAGAAAATTTTACAAGAAGGGTTGTCAACTGTATGAAGCCCATATATCATATTCTCTTGAGGACAAAAGCTCAGATATAGAAGACTATCCATTGTTGCAAGAGTTAAAAGATGTGTTCCTAGATGAAGTGTAGGGACTGGAACCAAAAAGAGACATTGATTTTACAATCGATCTTGTTCCAGGGGCAACTCCAGTTACCAAATCTCCTTATAGAATGAGCACACTAGAATTGGTAGAATTAAAGATGCAACTACATGAATTGATGGACAAAAAATATATAAGTCCAAGTGTGTCTCCATGGGAGAACCAGTGCTATTTGTCAAGAAGAAGGATGGGACTTTAAGGTCATGTATTGATTACATGTAGCTAAATAAAATGACAGTCAATAATAAGTACCCATTTCCTAGAATTGATGATTTGTTTGATTAAATGAAGGAAGCCAAAGTATTTAAAAAATTGACTTGAGATCTAGGTATCATCAAATGAGGCTAAAGCAATAAGATATTCATAAGACATTTTCAGACAAGCTATGGACGTTATGATTTCACAATGGTGCCATTTGGACTTACCAATGCACCTGCCATATTCATGAGCCTCATGAATATACCTTTTAGCAAGTATTTGGATAAGTTTGTGTTGGTGTTCTTGGATGACATTCTTGTTTATTCAAAGAATAAAGAAGAGCATGAGGAACATATAAGGATGTTGTTGTAAGTCCTTAGAGAGCAACAATTGTATGCAGAGTTAAGCAAGTGTGAATTTTATCAAAGAAAGGTACAATATTTGGGCCATGTCATCTCAACAGAAGGAATTGTAGTGGATCCATAAAATATTGAAGCCATAATGGATTGGCCTACTCCAAATAATGTTACATATATTAGATATTTTATGGGTCTTGCAGGCTACTATAGAAGGTTCATTGAAGGATTCTCCAAGATTTCTCATCCAATTAAATCATTGAAAAGGAAGAATGCAAAATTTGTATGGTCCGAAAAATGTGAAGAAAGCTTTTAGTAGTTGAAAAAGTTACTTACCAACGCTCCTATTTTGAATATTACACATCCAAAGAAGGATTTTGAAGTGTGCACGGATGCTTGCATTGAAGGATTAGGTGGAGTGTTTATGTAAGAAGGATTTGTGATTTGCTACGAGTCAAGAAAATTAAAGGAGGATGAAAATAATTATGCAACTCATGATTTAGAATTAGCATCCATAATACATGCTCTCAAGATGTGGAGACATTATTTGTTGGGAAGAAGATTTGAGTTGAGGACAACCCATGTGAGCTTAAAGTATTTGTTTGACCAACCAAGCTTGAATGCTAGTGAAGCTAGGTGGCTAGAATTTCTATGTGAATTTTATTTTGAAATCCATCATGTAAAAGGGAAAGAGAATTAGGATGCAGACGCCCTTAGCATAAAATTTCATGTAGCAGCATTAAGTGTATGCAAATCAGATTTGATTACAAGAGTTCGTGAATCCCAAAAAAACAATGGAACTTACCTTCAAGTTAAAGAAAAATTGCAGCAGGGAAAAGTTCATGAAAAGTGTGAAGGATATCATTAGGTTGGGGAAGATGATATTCTTGTTTATAAAGGAAAACTATACATTCTGATTTGTGCAGATTTAAAGAAGTTAGTGATGGATGAAATTCATCAAGTTCCTTACTCTTGATATATTGGATATCAAAAGATAATGAAAACAACAATGAAGCAATACTTTTGGCATGGAATGAAGAAGGAAATATCAAAATACATTTCTCGGTGTCAAAAGTGCCAACAAGTTAAGGTAGAGCACGAACATCCAGTAGGACTATTGCATCCCTTTCCCATTCCAGAATGGAAGTGGGAGATAATTTCTATGAACTTCATAACATTTTTTCCAATGGCAGTGAAGAAGCATGATTCAATTGTAGTTGTGGTGGACAAGCTATCAAAGGTAGCTCATTTTATTCCCGTTAATTCCACTCATAAAGCAAGTGACATAGCAAATATTTTAATGAAGGAAATATTTAGACTACATGGATTTCCCAAGGCAATAGTTTTAGATCAGGATGTAAAGTTCACTTCCAAATTTTGGAAAGAGTTATTTCAGGAGTTGGGACTCAACTGAATTTTAATATAATGTATCATCCTCAAACAGATGGACAAAATGAGAGAGTGAATCAAGTTCTTGAATACATGTTGAGAATGTATGTGATGTACAAGTGGGAAGATTACCTACACTTGATATAATTCACATACAACAATGGACATAAAGCTTCATTGGGAATGAGTCCATTTGAAGCATTGTATGGAAAATGATGTAGAACTCTAGTGAATTGGGATAGTCCAGTGAACAGGGTAGTGCTTGGGCCGAAAATTCTGAAGGAAGTGGAACAATAAATTGTTAAGATCTTGTAGAATTTAAAGGAAGCCCAGGACATGCAGAAGAGTTGTGTAGATTTGAAAATAATGCATAAGGAATTTAAAATTGGGGATCATGTTTATTTAAGAGTAAAGCCAAGGAAAATTTCCTAAATTTGGGAAGTTGTGCCAATCTGGCACCAAGATATTGTGGGCCATTTGAAGTCCTTGATAGGATAGGATCAGTTGCATATAGGATTTCATTGCCTGCAAACATGAGAGATAATAATGATTTCCATTTTTCTTTGCTTAAGAAGTATGTACATTATCCTAATCACATAATTGATTGGAATGTGACACATGTGGAACCTGCGGGAGAGTTCCAAGTGGAGACTGTGCACATCCTTGATAAGAAGGTGACATTGCTTTGGAACCAATCCATCAAGTAGGTAAAGGTGAAATGGAATCATGTTGGTCCCGATGAGGCTACATGGTGTTGAAATATTGTAACCTCAAAGGATATTCTAAATGTATTTTACTAATGTAACCCAAGGGATATCTTATTATTCCTCCAACGGGGTGTTACTATTGTATTTGGTCATCATAGAGTCATGAGGTAAAGCCTCCATTGTAATTTGGGTCATTAGTACCCTAATGAATAATATAATACAATGTTTTGAGTCTTCCTAGGTGAAGTCGACCAAGAAATTTTAGTGGGGTCGACTTGCTTAGGGTAAAAATTAGTTGGCTGAATGTGTATAAATAGAGGAGTTGTGGTTCTTATTTGAACACAAACTCACTCACTTGAGTAGCACATAGGAAAGAGAGAGAGACAAAACATAAGGAGGAGATTACCTGTTTTTGGGGTTTGTTTTCGCTGCAACATTTCCCAAAATATTTTTTGAAGATATTTTTTGGCCCCCTTTGAAGATCTTAGTTTATCTCCTCAAATTGCTTATGCTAATTTTCAGCTTTTAGTTTTTCTGTCCATCCTAAAATTTCCAAAAGTTTCGATTTCCACCAAGGAAGAAAGTCAAATTTTGATTCGTAGTAGCGGACGGTTTCTCAATTTTGAGTCGCTACAGTAGGCTCTTCTTTGTTTTCAAGCCGCTATGACGAACCATTCTCAAATTGCGAGCCGTTGTGGCAGGCATTTTCTTTGTTTCACCACCGTTGTAGCGGAATAACTTTCATGATTGAGCCGCTATATTAGGTATCATTCTGTGTTGCGCGTCGATGTCTGTTTACTCCTGCTATGTCAGAGAGCTTCTCAAGTTTCATCCACTACGACGACAAGATTTTGTCTTCGTCTTTCGAATTAGTCCCCAGGATTCGCTACGGTGGACATTTGCCCTAGTATGAGCCGCTACGACAGGCGTTTGTGCAGGTTTATCGCGGAAGTCTTTCACGATGCATTTCCACTACGACGGAGGTGTTGTATGGTAAATATCCGATTGTTGTAGGAACCGGTGTTAGGGAAGTTGTTTTGAGTTTAGAGCCGCTATTACGGATACATCTTTGTTTTCTTCTCCATGTGATTGTTGCCACCAAGCTGCAAGGAGATTACGGGGGGATTATGATTTGATAGCCATTGTTGCAGATGGACTAAGGTGTTGTGAGCCGCCATGTTGGGGCATTGGCTGTGATAATTTATGTTCTCCGAACCATGATTGGTTGGCGCCAATGGTGTTTGGGTTTTTCGCATGTGCAAGGAAATTAAAAGTTTTAAAGCTTGAAAAGCCTGTTTATTTGCCCATTTTGAAGTCTTTCACCATTGTTTTTTTTATGGAGTCATTTGATTTTGGAGAAGGTCTTCCATTCAGAGCTTACTGTGTGGATTCTTCAGTGGAGCTCACGTGGCTCATGCTCTTTAGCCATTCTCAGTTGTGTGGTGAATTTTCTGACCGAAAAGGTAGGTTTCCAATCCTTTTTTTTAGGGAATGATTTTTTAAGTTTTGTAAGCTGACTGTCGTCGATGGTGGGTTAGGTTTTTGGCCGGGTATATAAGGGGGTTTTAGTTCCCACCTTTATTTTAGGTCGGGTTGTCATAATTTATGTTTCCCCTAGTAGTAACCCAAGCCTTATGCATGTTCAGAGGTGTTTTTTTCCCAGTCGGCTAGGTTAGTGATGAATTCTCAAGAAGTCGAGCATTTCACTAGTATGAAGCCAATCGGTCGCTCACGCGTGGGCATTGGTATGGGCTACGGTTTCCTCTTTCTATGTAGAGCCCGTAGGTGGAAAATCCTTAAGTATCGACCGTGGGATTTGTGGCATTGGTTTTACCTTAGAGCATCGCCATTTTTTGTTTCTTTGAAGCTTTGTTTCGCTTGCAAAAGAGAGTGTTTGGGGTCGAGTGGGGGTTTTTTTCCAATAAAGGAAGAAAAGAACAAGGGTTTTTTGATAGTTGTTTCCTATATCCCGCATAGTTTTTCTAGCCACAACCCTGACCCGTACCTTGTATTGCTGGTTTTAATGGATGAAACTAACAGGGTAAGGAAACTTTAGGTTTTTATTTTGCGGTGATATATACGAATGTTGTTGTTTCACTTACATTAATCATTCTTGTTTCAGATATGAATGCTAAGACAAATCTATTTTATAGGTACCACTCACTGTAGAAATTATGACAAAGAAACAAAGGAAGAAGCTTAAGGTTGTTCATTACGATTCTGACATAGAAAATGTAGAGGTCTCGATGGTGGAAAGGATTGAAATAGTGTATGAAGACACTAAGGCAATTACCAGGGTAGAGCATGAGCTAAAATGGGGTCATATCTACCCCATGATGGTTGAAGGGAAAGTGCCAGAAACTGGTTTGGGAGATCTAGCTCTGTATGAGAACATATTGAGGTCTGAGATAACTAAGATAGCAACCATGCTGGATTTTTTTCCCTGTGCATAGGTTATTGGATGGTTTTTGGCCAAGATAGACACAGTGGGGATGATGATAAATGATGAAAAGGGTCGGCTTGTGGCATCTTTCGCACTTGTGTTCATTTCAACAGCCTACAATTTACCGGGAAAGGAGATAAGTGTAACAACAGAGTGGGTCCTAAGTCTGAAGTTCGATTATATAGCCAACATGAAGAAGATGGTGGATGAGGGGAAGAATTTCAGACATAAATAGTTAGGAGAATATGAGACGACCCACCTTAGAACCCCATTTAGGATAATAGAATTATTGTTGAGCAAGTTGTATGGTAGGGATAATGGTAAGATGTATAATGTTGGTTGGCTTCCCCTCATGTACTACATGGCCATGGAGGGAACGATTTTTAACTGGGTAGATATAGCTACTAGGAACTTGGCCAAATGTGTCAAGGCAGCTCATGAAGGCCATAAGCAGAGAAAATCAGAGTTTTCATGTCATATTTTTTGATAGATTGCATACTCTTTAGAGACAGGTTTGAGAAGCTCAACTGTGTATGGAAGGAGGGGAGGGCCCCTATATATGTTGCATACCAGATTTTGGGAGCCCATAAATATCATAACCACTACCAGCTGATATGTGAAGAATTCATCAGACCCCTATATAAATTGATCTTTTTAGAAGATTGTCCATGCCTGTCAGAAGGTGCTGTCGAATCCATAAAAGAATATGGATATTATTTTTTCACCGAAGATGGTACATATCTGAGAATGTATGGAGGCACCAAAGCATCCTTACTACTGCCCAAGTATGCAACAGACTACATAGTGCTTAAGGAGGCAGTTAGGCAAGTATTTTTAGATGGTTTTGGAAAGCATTTATTTGATATAAAGAAAGTGGTATTCCCACATGTACCTTTCTATGTAGGAAGCTACAAGTTCAATGGGGTAAAGAGTGCTCTAGATTTTGTTAAAGAGCTGGAAATATTTCATTTTGGAGAAGTGAGCTTCCACGAAAATGATTCTCAAGGAAAGGTGGCATCTCATAAAGCAATTCATAAGGTGAATTATGACTATTCAGACTATGTAGACAAAGAGGAGCAAGTGTACAGAAATATTTACAGCATGGCCTCCTTGAGCAAAAGTTCAAAAAGAAAGGCCCTTGGAGTTAAAGGAAGCAACAACCACATTCCAAAACCTAATGATAAAGAGGAGGAAGCTGCTAGAAAGACTAAAGACGAGAATGCCCAGAAAATAGTAGAATGTGCAAAGAATCTTTTGAATGAAGATAATCAAAGAGAAACAAAGGAAGAAGCTGACAAGACAACAGAAGAAGAAGAAAAGAGGAGAAAGGAGGAGGTTATCTTAGAAAATATTGCACAAATCCAAAAGGATATAGCTCAAGAAGCCTTGAACACTGAGCTAGGAATCCAGGATACAGAAGAGCCCATAGAAGAGAAAAGTTAGGAAAATGAAGAAGTAGTAGTAGGTGGAGATTAGGAGCGAATCCCTATTCGAAATGATCCATAGAACATGCCATCCACATCCAGCAGCATCCTTACTAGGGGACATGTGCCCATAGCTAAAATTGGGCTTGTACCATTTACACCATCTAAATAATACGATGTGGCATGCTTGGAGAGTATTCGTCTTGATCCTAAAATGAAATCTATTACATGGAGGATAGAAAAAACCTTGAAGGTAGGCACTCAACCACCAGTGACCACAGAAACAAAAAGGACGATCATGAAGAATGTAGAAGAGAACCCAAAGCAATTGGCTTCTCTGGGCACTGCAAATGCCTATGCCAATGCTCACAATGTAGACAGGCCTATGGAAAACATCGAGCAATATAAGGGAAAGATGGTGGAAATGAAGGAAGTATTGAGGAAAGAAGAAAAGGTAGGAAGAGAATCCAAAAGAAAATATGAGGCTACCTTATTAGATTTTGAAAGGCTTCAGCAGAGACATCAATTTTTAGAAGAAGAATGGGACAGTTTGAAATCATCCAATGAAGAGTTGAGTAAGGAGAAGGGGAGTTTGGAAAATAAGGTTGGAGAATTGGAACTTCAGAAGACTACTACTGAGGAGAGAGCCAATCATTATGAAACCCAAGTAGCAGCATTGGAGGCTCAAAAGGATTCATTGGAGGTTTTATTAAAAGTAGAAAATGAGAAAATAATGGATAATGAGCCATTAACAAAGCATTCCCTCATGATCAGAAACAAAATTTATCAGATGTAGCTATAAATAGAAGATGATATGTTAAAAGTCCAACAAGTGGAAGCTAGGTTGGAGGAGATTGTGAGGACAACTTCACATTTTATAGACAAGACCCAGGGTATCCTAGAAAATATTCAAGGACGTTTGACTTGGTTGGAAACAACCAAGGAACCTACAGCAAATGCACCAATCAAAGACTCGGGGAGAGTGAAGCTATAGTATGAGCTGAAAGAATTCGGGAATAAAGCTGTGGAAGAATTGGTAAAGGCAGTTCGGAGGACCAAAGGTGTTTGTACAGAGTTCTGTAGAAAGGTGATTACAACTTACAACCATTGTCAAACATATTCAAAGAAAAGGTTAAAAGAATTACCTTAGCATGAAGAATACTTAAAACAATTGTAGGCCTGATGGCATGAGGATGAACTGGGTATTCAGCTGATCAAAAGGTTATATGAGAAAGTGCTAAGAACTGTATTAGACCAGGCAGCAGTAAGCAATTATTTATTGGAAGATCAACTTCGATTGATTCCAGCTAGAGTGGCAAATATAAAAGCCCAATTTGCCAAGCATGAGGTCACTATCAAATTCCTAGAGCCATCAGAGTTTGAGACCATAGTGACGGATGCTAATATATGGAAGCAATTCATAAATGAGGTGGTTGGGCCCACTTAGCATGTTTGTTTTATTGATACAATTTTTGTAATATTTGCCTAAATTAGCGAACTCACTAGGAGACAAAGGCCTTTTTGTAACTGATTTGTAAAAGAAGCCCAAAGGGCAAGGGAGACCAAGAGACATTTGAAATTGTATAAATATAGATCAAGTCGATAGAGGAAGCACCTTTTTCATCCTATCTTTTTGTGAATTTTATTGTAAGAAGAACTACTTCCTTTTATATTAAATAAATCATATTTTTATGTTGGAGAAGGCACTATGAAGTCTCAAATGCATGTTGTAGATTGGTTGAATGTCAAATTATTTCTATTTCAAAATTTTCTACAAACCGTGAGATCGTTCTGACTTATGAATTATTTCCTTGTTATGAATGATTTCGTATTAATTTTTTGAAACTTATGCAGTATATTGAGTAATGAATGTGTTAACTAACAATGAGCTATCTCTTTGTTTATATTTGTACCTACACTCATGTATTCTGATTCCGGACCATAAACTAGACGGATTCCCCATACCAAACAATAACGAGCTAATTGGGAACGCTTATTGGGGAGAATCCCTACTGTTGTCACCCGGGACTTTCCAGGCCTCAACAGTTTTGGTGCTAGAAGGAGGGCCACCAGTGCATGGCTATCCGAGGAAATTATTTTTCTTGAGAGCAAGCCACCGGTCACAATTCTAAAACCAGTTTCCCTCAAAGACCTAGTCTTGAAGAAAAATTCACAGTCTTGAAGAAAAATTCACAGAGTATCTCTATTCCATCGATAACAAGGTAGTTTATGATTTAAGGAGAATTACAAGGGTGTATGCAAATAATATTGGAGGATTATCCATTATTCCTACTTTTTCGATAAGAGAGTTTCGTAAGAAGGACCATCCTTACTGTGAGGATTCAGTGTTAGTGGAAGACTTTGAAGAATTGGTAGAAACAACCGTGTAGGAAATTGTGCAACCTCTAAATCAGTTGGGACTAGATTCCCCTAACTGCTCACCTTTTCAAACCCCTGTCTAGTCTCCACCTCAATCTCCACTTAGAATCATGGCAAATGTGAATGCAAATCAACCTCCTCCGCCACCTGCTTGGAGGGATATATCTCCTCTAAACCTTACCCCTCTGTTACATGCCATGCCTTAGAATTTTGACAAGTCATTTCCCAAGTTTGAACCAAATGAAGGAATTCTTGTGGATGATCATTTACAGAGTTTTTATCTAGCTTTAGAAGTTTTACAAGCAATAGAGCATGAATACGTAGTATGCATATTGTTCCCTCATACTCTCAAGGGAATATCAGCCTCAAGGTATTTTTTCGTATAGGAAAATTCAATTACAAATTGGAATACCTTTGAGATATTTTTAGAAACAAATATGGAATTCAGAGAACCCATGCTACTTTAATGAAAGGGTTGATTTCCCTAAGGAAAGAAAAGAAATAAAGGGTGCATAACTTCACTCAGAGGTTTGTTTCCTACATGAATAACTTTGATGCAGCTACAAAACCTGCCGAGAATGCGCTAATTGAGTATTACACCTTAGCTCTTAATGGTCCTGACCTAGCCATGTTTGTCAAAAGATCAGTTAAGCCCACCTTAGTGGAAACTTATGAAGAAGTTGAGAAGGTGGAACCCGAAATGGAGAGTATAGACCAATATCCTGTACAATCAGAAGAAAAAACTTTTGGGAATAGCCTTTTCTTTTAACTAAGCCTAAAGATGAGCGGTCACAAGAATTAGATGGTGTGGTCAAGATGGTGTAGCAACTTTCAAATAAAATAATTGACACGGAAAAAGAGAAGGAGGCCGAGAAGCAGTTCAAACCTTATTACAAAAAGAGAGATGATAATGGTCCATCCAAACCTCCTTCTCATAGTCCCTCAGTTATGAACTTAACAGAAGTGGGAATGGACAACTTCTGTACATTACATCAGCAGCCTCACTCTGAAAAAATTGCCCATGGTGGATAAATTCTATGACTTTAGTGATGAACAAGTTACTAGATTCCAAGTTAATAGAATCTGTGGATGAAAAAGAGAAAGGTCATGAACCAATAGAGACCCAAGAAGAAGACACTTTGGTTTTATGGGATTGTGTATCCATGTTTAATATAGAGGATGAAGATCTCACTGAGGAAGAAGAAATACCAGAAATAAATGTTACAACAAGGAGTCAGGGATCATTGCAAGAGGATGACATGATACTACCCAAGATAAAGAAGCTTCAGGAGAACATGAAAAAATTAAAAAATAATACTCAAACTGCTAATATACCAGAGTTTTTCATCACAAGCAAGAATCCCAAGACAATCAATATGCTTGTGAAGTCTATAGAAAACAAAGTTGAGAATGTCAAGAAAAATTCCACTGAACATGAAATGGAATATGACATTGTAGAAGATATTAAAAATACTAAAGCAAACATCTCCTTTTTTGAAATGTGTAATCTACCCCAACAAAAGGAAAAGCTGTTGAAAGCACTTGAGACGCCTATGAAGGAACCCCAGAATGATAACCAGGTTGATGAAGAGATTGGTGAAGCAAGTATAGGAGGTAAGTCTAAATATAGAACTCCATCATTCCTACTTACTTTTGAAACTTTCAATTACAACGTGCATAATTGTTTGGTGGAATCTGGAGCATCAGTAAATGTCATGCCACTTTTAGTTTGCAAGCAAATAAATGGTCAACCCAAGCCAACTACAGGTTAAGTTGTCCAATTAGATAGGACTGTAGTTAAAGTGATAGGAAAAATGGAGGCTGTACTGATACGCTTGTCAATAGATGAGAGGGTCTGCTAGTATATAGACATTGTGGTAGCAGATATCCCGGACGCATATGGTGTAGTTTTGAGCCAGGATTGGTCAACGAAATTGGAGGGTTATTTTGCTTCAGATTGGTCACATGTATGGTTACCCTATAAAGGTTTCCAGAATCAAATAAAGGTGTTAAGGGAACCTCAAATGAAACACAACGTAACACAGTTGGAAGGGAAGAATGAACCAGTTAATTCTGTTTTGGGAACTATTTTCTTGAACTTGAACTGGGAAATTATAAAGCTAAATAATCCAGTGACACATAAGATACCCAGCCCGATCTCCTTCAGTTTTCATGGGCTAATAATATTGATTGTAATATAGTAGAGTTAGTCTCCGATGTAGGTAGTAGTTCAAATTCAGTAGTAGTAGAAATTTTTTGGATTCTTTATTTTGGCAGTTCCAAAACCATGGAAGGATCAGGAGCCAGCTGTGTCCTGATAGATCCATAAAAAAATAAATATTTTATTTCCTATATATTAGAATTTGAGTGCACCAATAACACAACTGAGTACAAAGCATTAGTCCAAGGACTAAAAAAGGCAATGGAATTAAAAGTAAAAAATCTAAAAGTGTATGGATATTCTGAAATCATTGTTAAACATGTTCGAAACAAAATTCATTGCATATCACCACATTTGAAGACTTATCAAAATGAAGTATGGGATGTATTAACAAGTTTTGATGCATTCAATATCTCTTCAATTCCTAGATTAAAAAATGCAGCAGCTAATCTGTTAGCTACTTCAGCTGCAAGGTTTGTACCCACGAATAACAAATGTTCAATTGAATTGCTTTTCAGGTCTTTTGTTCCAGACAATATCACCAATCTGAGGGTGTTTGATGATGATCAAAAAATATTGGAATGTCTAACGAATGATGAAACTTTCAAAGGAGCCATAATAGATGATGAAGAACATCAAGAAAACCTCCAGAATGGAAATTTTATTCCTAAAGGGGTCAGGACACTAGAACAAATGTTCGATCTAGAAACCAAGTTTAGAAGACCAGCAAATGTCAAGACACACAGTTTGTCTTTGCAATTCGAGCTAATAAATCTAGGGTCAGAGGCTGATCCCAAATATGTGAACTTGGGGAAGTGTTGTTCACCCGGGGAGAGGAGAAAATTCATCAATTTTTTCAGACAATACAAAGATGTATTCACTTGGACATATGAAGACCTAAAAACTTATGACACCAAAATTATACATCATGTTATTCCAATCAAAGTTGGAGTCAAACCTTATCAGCGGCCTCTGAGAAAGATGCACCCCAAACTAGAACCTCTAATTCAAAGTGAGGTAAAAAAGATTCTTGATTCTAAGATCGTATTCAAGGTTAGACATTCAGAATGGGTTTCAAATTTGGTGCCATTACGAAAGAATTCTAGAGAGATAAGAATTTGTGTTGATTTTAGAAATCTAAACCGTGAATCTGATAAAGACAATTACCTTGTCCCACCCATGGAACAGATATTACAAATGGTCTTAGGTTCTGAGTTGTTTTCTTTGTTAGATGGTTTCTCAAGCTATAACCAAGTGCTAGTAGCAAAGGAAGACAGACTCAAGACCACCTCCAAAACCAAGCGGGGGACTTTTTCATATAGGAGAATGCCCTTTGGACTCATTAACACTAGAGCAACTTTCCAAAGGGCTATGGATATAGCTTTCTGTGGTCTGATTGGCCGGAGTGTTGTAGTCTCTTTGGATGATGTCACAATATTTTCTAAGAAGAGAGTAGGACATGCATTTCATTTGAAACAGATTTTCGAACGTTGTAGAAAATATGGCATTTCTTTAAATCCTAAGAAATGTGTGTTTGTTGTTACAGAAGGAAATCTATTGGGTCACGTTATTTAAAAAACGGGGATCTCAATAGACCCAAAGAGGATTAAAGCAATAGAACAGATACCTTTACCCCATAATAAAAAGGGTATGCAGTCTTTTATGTGGACAATAAATTTTGTGCGAAGGTTTGTGCCAAACTTTGCTCAAACAGTCAAACCTTTGCAACAAATGGTCAAGAAAAGTGTTCAATTCAATTGGACTGATTCAGAGAAGGATGCATTTAACAAGATCAAGACATCAATAGCTCATGCACCATCCCTTAAAAGTCCCAACTAATTTGAAAAGGATTTCATCTTGTACACTTTTTCTTCTAATGATTCATTAGCAGCAGTGCTTACACAGAAAGAAGAGGGGGGAGAGGAGTACCCCATATCGTTTATGAGCATTGGTCTGCAAGGGGATGAATTGAATTATCCCACGGTTGATAAGCAAGTTTATGCATTTTTTAAGGTAGTGAAGCAATTCAGACCATATATACTGAAGAACCGTACCAAAGTGATAGTTCCACACCTGGCAGTCCGATCCCTTTTTGTACAAAAATAGTTAGGAGAAAGAAGAGGTAACTGGATAATGGACTTACAAGAGTAAAACCTAGAATTCAAACCATCAACCATATTCAAAGGGCAAGGTCTCTGCAAATTGATGGCTGAGAGTCAGGACAATGAAGATAACAATTGGGCCAATGAAGTTGAATTACACATGGTGGATGTATGTCCTTTATTTACAACTCTAGAATCCTAGTATAGAGGCTTGGTTCATTATCTTCAATAGGGATACTTGCCTAAACATTGGAATCCCAAGCAAATGAGATCATTATGTTTAAAATCAGCCTTGTATCATATTATTGATCGAGTGTTGTTTAGAAAAAACTATGATGGAGTTCTTCTCAGATGCTTGGAACACGAAGATGCAACTAAAGTTGTGATAGAACTACATGATGGACCTGCTGGAGGTCATTTCTCACGAGATACAACAACACGTAATATTTTGAGAGCTAGGTATTGCTGACTAACTTTGTTTAAAGATTCTCACTCTCATGTTAGAAAATGTGATACTTGTCAAAGGAGCGGTGGAAGACAAGCGAAGGCAGCAAGACCATTAAAGCCAGTTATTATTTCCAAACCATTCGAGCAATGGGGGATTGACATTATCGAAGAGATCAATCCAAATTCTTCAGTACAACATAAGTACATCTTGACAGCAATAGACTACTTCGCTAGATGGGTATAATCCATCCCGTTACGAAAAGTGGATGAAGATGCGGTTATGGATTTCTTGCAAGATCATATATAATGACCAGGTTTGGGGTTCCAATTTCCCTGGTTTTTTATAATGCTTCCTATTTTTCATCTATTAAATGGACTGCATTTGCAAATGAGAAATGGAATAAATTACATTATTCTGCTAACTATCATCCACAAGGTAATGGTCTAGCAGAATATACAAATAAAAATCTCATTAGGATTTTGAAGAAAACAGTCATAGAAAATCAAAGAAGTTGGCACATAGCTCTTCCTAATGCATTATGGTTCGATCAAGTCACACCAAATAATTCCTTCGGTGTGTCACCTTATACTCTAGTATATGGGAAAGAAGCTATCCTTCCTCCCAATATTCTATTACCATCCTCTCAACTAGCCTAAGCTTCTAGAGGAACTGCCAATAAAGTTCTGCAAATCTGAATCAATAATATGCTAAAGTTAGAGGAGTCTAGATCCAAATCAAGAGAGAGGTTTAAGCATCAACAGGAAATGGTGAAGATATGGTTTGATAAGCACAAATCCGGAAAGAATAAATTTGAAGTAGGGGATTTGGCTCTTAAATGGGATCACCCGCATGATGAAAAAGGAAAGCACACTAAATTTCAGCAATTATGGATAGTCCATTTTCAGATTGTAGAGAAGTTAGACCCCTCAACCTATAAATTGCAAGATTTACAGTGGTGGGAAGAGAACTTGCCAGCCAATCAATGTTTTAGTTCTCAAACCATATTTCTCTTAATGCTTTTTGAGTTTTCTTTTTACATAAATAAAACTTTTGAATATTTTCAGTCTTGTTTTTCCTTAGATTAAGTTCTGCTTGTTTTACATTTTTTATTTTTCTTAAAGTCTGATTTCTTGTATCTTGTTTGCTTTATCTTATGTTTTAAATAAACTAGCACAACCTTTGGTTTTGGAATTCATCAGAATTTTGGATAAACTAAATTTTTTTTGACCAAAGACTGCTTGCTATTTGCACATACATCATGCTTAAGGATCCTTTAAGATTAGCGAATTATATGAATAGATTATGAACACATTGAAGTCCTGTTTAATCCCTGTAAAATAACTAAGGTCGGAAAAGTCCAGAATACTATTTTTAGGCTCCATTCACTTCACACTAAAGTCTGTCCTAGGAAGCTAACATCAAAAGACCCATGGAGAGGAAATAGGGTGAGAAGTTGTATGGTATTTAAATGATCCCATGCCACATGAAATCCAAAAGGCTAAACGAGTCAAGTCTCCCATAAATAAAGCATATATCGAAAGGACATACTAAATAAAATCAATTTGGATAAGATTGCTTGAAGGTTCTTCTTCGTCCATGAGATGAAAGCAAAATATTTCTCACACAAAAGGACACTATGGATGGAAGAACCTAAACCAAATTTCAGACAGAAAGCAACCCAGGAGGACTCAACAGGACAAAAGTCCAGAAGCATCAATAAAAAAAAATGGCATGGGAATGAGGAACAAACGAATATATCTGTTCACAATTTGTCACAATCCTGTGGTGTCTAAGTTGGAAGCAATCCAAAGACAAAAGTAAAATAAACCTCATATATTGGCCTCAGAAGAGTTATCGAGACTATGAAATCCTAGTTCTCTTATCCCATTGGACCATAATCAATGTTAAAATTTCATAAATCTTGTATTCTATCAAATGCGGGCATCTTAAAGGAATCTGATCAAATGGTCAAAGATGATACTTTAAAGCAGTTGTTGTTTCAAAGAATTAGTTGTTCAGAGATCTATGTTCACCAATTAGTCGCCAATTGTTCCCACTGCAACATTTCCCAAAAATATTTTTTGAAGATATTTTTTGGCCCCCTTTGAAGATCTCAGTTTATCTCCTCAGTTTGCTTATGTTGATTTTCAGCTTTTGGTTTTTCTATCCATCCTGAAATTTCCAAAAGTTTCAATTTCCACCAAGGAAGAAAGTCAAATTTTGATCCGTAGCAGCAGACGGTTTCTCATTTTCAAGCCGCTACATCGGGCTCTTCTTTGTTTTCAAGCCGCTACGGTGAACCTTTCTCAAATTGCGAGCTGCTATGGAGGGAATTTTCTTTGTTTCACTGCCGCTGTAGCGGAAGAATCTTTTTGATTGAACCGCTATAGCGGGTGTCATTCTGTGTTGCACACCGATGTTCGTTTACTCCCGGTATGTCAGAGAGCTTTTCGAGTTGCGTCCTCTACGGCGGCGAGCTTTTGTCTTCGTCTTTCGAATTAGTCCCTGAGATTCACTACGACGGACATTTCCCCTAGTATGAGCCACTACGACGAGCGTTGGTGTAGGTTTATTGTAGAAGTCTTTGACGATGCGTTGCCACTACAGCGGATGTGTTGTATGGTAAATAGTCAATTGTGGAAAGATTCGCTGTCACAGAAGTTGTTTTGAGTTTAGAGCTGCTATTACAGATACATCTTTGTTTTCTTCTTGATGTGATTGTTGCCGCCAAGCTGCAAGGATATTGCGGGGGGGTTGTGATTTGATAGCCGATGTTGCAGATGGAATAGGGTGTTACGAGCCGCCGTATCAGGGCATTGGCCGTGATAACTTATGTTCTCCAGCCCGCGATTGGTTGGCACCAACAGTGTTTGGGGTTTTCACATGGGCAATGAAATTAAAAGTTTTAAAGCCCGAAAATCTTGTTTATTTTCCCATTTTGAATAATTTCATAATTGGTTTTTTTTACGGAGTCATTTGATTTTGGAGAACGTCTTCTGTTTGGAGCTTACTATGCAGATTCTTCGGTGGAGCTCACGTGGCTCATGCTCGTAAGTCATTCTCAGTTGTGCGGTGAATTTTCTAACTGGACAGGTAGGTTTCCAATCCTTTTTTTAGTGAATGATTTGTTAAGTCTTGTAAGTTGACTGTCGTCGATGGTGGGTTAGGTTTTTAGCTGGGTATATCAGGGGGTTTTAGTTCCCATTTTTCTTTTAGGTCGAGCTGTCACAATTTATGTTTCTCCTAGTATTAACCCAAGCCTTATGCATGTTCAAAGGTGTTTTTTGACCAGTCGGCTAGGTTAGTGATGAATCTCTGCAAAAATCCAAGCATTGCATCGGTATGAAGCCATCCAATCGCTCACATGTGGGCATTGGTATGGGCTGCGGTTTCCTCTTTCTATGCAGATCCCATAGGTGGAAAATCCTTAAGTATCGACCATGGGATTTGTGGCATTGGTTTTACCCTAGGGCATTGCCATTTTTTTGTTTCTTTAAAGCTTTGTTGCACCCATGAAAGAGAGTGTTTGGGGTTGACTGGGGGTTTTTTGTCGATAAAGGAAGAAAGGCGTAGGGGTTTTTCGACAGTGGTTTCCTGTAACCTGTGTAGTTTTTCTAGCTGTAACCCTGACCCGTACCTTGTATTGCTGGTTTTAATGGATGAAACTAACAGAGTAAGGAAACTTTAGGTTTTTATGTTGCGGTGATATATACAAATGTTATTGTTTCACTTACATTGATCATCCTTTTTTCAAATATGAATGCTAAGACAAATATGTTTTATAGGTACCACTCATTGCAAAAATTATGACAAAGAAACAAAGGAAGAAGCTTAAGGTTGTTGATTACAATTATGACATAGAAGATGTAGAGGTCTTGATGGTGGTAAGGACTGAAATAGTGTATGAAGACACTAAGGAAATTACCAAGGTAGAGCATGATTTAAAATGGGGTCAGATCTACCCCATGATGGTTGAAGGGAAAGTGCTAGAAACTGGTTTGGGAGACCTAGCTCTGTATGAGAACATATTGAGGTTTGGGATAACTAAGATAGCAACCAAGCCAAAGATTTTTCCCTGTGCAGAGGTTATTGGATGGTTGTTTCCCAAGATAGACATAGTGAATGATGATAAATGATGAAAAGGGTTAGCCTGTGGCATATTTTGCACCTGCATTCATTTCAATGGCCTACAGTTTACCGGAAAAGGAGATAAGTGTAACAACAGAGTGGTTCCTAACTTTGAAGTTCGATTATACAGCCAATGCTAAGAAGATGGTGGTTGAGGGGAATACTTTCAGACATAAACAATCAGGAGATTATGAGACGACCCAACTTAGAACCCCATTCAGGATAATAGCATTATTGTTGAGCAAGATGTATGGTAGGGCTGATGGTAAGATGCATAATGTTGTTTGGATGCCCCTCATGTACTACGTGGCCATGGAGGGAACGATTTTTAACTGGGCAGATATAGCTACTAGGAACTTGGCCAAATGTGTCAAGGAAGCTCAGGAAGGCCATAAGCAGAGAAAATCAAAGTTTTTCATGTCATCTTGTTTGATAGATTGCATACTCTTTAGACACGGGTTTGAGAAGCTCAAATGTGTATGGAAGGAGGGGAGGGACCCTATATATGTTGCATACCAGATTTTGGGAGCCCATAAATATCATAACCACTACCAGATGATATGTGAAGAATTCATCAGACCCCTATATAAATTGATCTTTTTAGAGGATTGTCCATGCCTGTCAGAAGGTGTTGTCGAATCCATAAAAGAATATGGAGATTATTTTTTCACTGAAGATGGTACGTATTTGAGAATGTATGGAGGCACCAAAGCACCCTTACTACTGCCCAAGTATGGAACATACTACATAGTGCTTAAGGAGGCAGTTAGGAAAGTATTTCTAGATGGTTTTGGAAGTCATTTATTTGATATAAAGAAAGCGGTATTCCCACTTATACCTTTCTATGTAGGAAGCTACAAGTTCATTGGGGTAAAGAGTGCTCCAATTTTTTTTAAAGAGCTAGAAATCTTTCATTTTGGAGAAGTGAGCTTCCACGGAAATGACTTTCAAGGAAAGCTGGCAGCTCATAAAGCAATTCATAAGGTGAATTATGAGTATTCAGAATATGTAGAAAAAGAGGACACTAGTACAAAATGAGAAATTAATGACTAAAAAAATGACTAAAATCAGGCTATAAACGACTATTTTTTAGTCAGTGATTAATAGTAGCTAATTTTCACTATCTTATAGCTAGTCATATTTCATTTAGTCATTAATAGCTTGACTTATTAGTCATTGATTTAGTCATTGATATTCAATGATTTAGTCATTAATTTAGTCATTGATAATCAATGATTTAGTCATTGATTTAATCACGGATTTAGTCATTGATTTAGTCATGGATTTAGTCATTGATTTAGTCACTGATTTAGTTACTGATTGTAACAATTAATGACCAAATATACGACTAAATAAACTACTATATGATAACATATTAATGACTAAGCTAAATATGACTAAGATATGGGAAATTAGCTACTAATAGTCGTATATATGCGAATTTAGTCATTTTTGTAGTCACAAATTTATGATAGGGCACGGAGGAATCGAACCACCAACCTCCTGCCTATAATTAAGCAGGCACTCTACCATTGAGCTAGCACCCTTTAAGAAGTTGTTATTGCTTGACAATGATGATATTCAAACAAATTTATGATAGATAGCCATCTACAAACTACATAAATATTACTATTATAACTTACTAGTAACTAGTATTTATGATAAACTAATTCCTGAGAGCCATGTACAATTTTCTCTATCTGGCATATCCATTCATGATACTAGAGGGAATGGAATACCTCTCTTGGTGTGCTTGAATATATGAGAAAAATATCATTATATGAAATCAAGCAAAGTAAAAGTTAAATAAGGTAAGCAAACCTTGCCATTCATAAAACAATCTATCAGTGATAATATAAAAATACATGAAAGCAAAATATTTTAGACCGAGTGTTGCAAAGCATAAGCTACTATATCAGCCAATTCTAGAAAATTAAACATATTTTAATAAAAGTCCGAAGGATACCAAAGTAAGAAAGCAAAAAAAATTCAACACATATTTCAGAAAGAGTTGAATGAAATAATAAAAGCCTACCCAACATTATAGTTGACACATTTTATATGAAAATCAGTGTGAAACATTCAATAAAGTTTGTAAGTTTATCTATGGCCAACCTTCCTTAGATATAGCCACAACTAGACTGATACAAATAATTACCAAAATCAAGGGCACTCCAGAAGTGCACCACAGGCAAAGTAATAAAGACAAGAAAAAAATCACCACAACAAAGGTAATATTTGAGAACAGACAAGTGTTGTATGGTGGTTCTACTGTATTTGGACACATAGGTGCTATAAGCAACATCAATTAGAAGATAACCAATTAGTTAATTTTCAGTTATTATCCCTTGACTCTTTTACAAGGAAAGTTGAAGAGAATGAGACAAACCTGTTCTCCCATAATTTAGCCTCCCTGCTAACATGAACTTCCTCAATCTTCTTGATGGCCTTCAAAGTATTTTGAACAACATTTCTATCATATCTCGCAGGCCCGTTTCTTCTTCTCTCAAACTTGAACGTTGATGTCTAAACATGAATTTTTAGACAGGACAACCCCCATGTGTGCTACCCCCATGCATTCATTTATATGCTAGGGAAATAGCTGCCATTTCTTTGTTTCTGTCATATGTTAAGGCACAAATCCTGTAAAGGTAATAGAGAAGCTAACTTATCTATATTTGAATCAGCATGACTATATTTCAAAATTGCCTAAGAAATTTCCAAAATTAAAGCTAATACAATGTGCTCACATCCAGATTGACTAATGAAAAAAATGGATAAAACATTCAACTCAAAATCTAAGAGCTTATAAGACTTACTCACAGAGCCTGGCAGTATCTGTATACACCTTCATAGCTTGAGTTGTTTCTCCATGCTTTGCATTGTCAGAATTACAAGGCTCCAATAATGAAGCACTATAAAGAAATTTTAAAGCTGCTTGAAAGTAACGACCAGTGATTTCAAGGTCTCTACCTCCCATAGTCTGCAACATCTATTGCAGCTATGTTAGAATTTTAAGGCAGTTAGCATTTTAAACGTTGGATTGCATCAAATCAGGAGAATAATTTTAGGCTATGTATAGATGGAGCAATAAGGATAATTAACGTCAAGTAGACCTTCAATTTGTCTGCAGAGTGTTTCAGATCCTTGGCCTCTTTTAGTACAGAACTTCCTATAGCTTTCCCATGGTCTCTTCTAATAGGACTTGTAGCAACTTCTCCATTAGGATCCCTTCCTGTAACTCCATTAGATGCAATAGGTCTCACACCACACATCAGTGGTCCATGCACGTTATCAGATTTGCTTGATTCTATGGGAACTATTGACAATTCACCATTAGTGCCATCAACTGCTGCTCTGACCTTGACCTCCATAAGAGGCCTATGTACCTCTGGCTCACTTTCATTCTTGCACTTTCCTTGCATTGCATCACCCTCTGACACAAAGGAGTAAGACATCATTGTGAAATTTTTTTAAGAATTAAGCACAATGATTTATGCTCTTAATGGAAATGCAAGGAACACAAAAGAACAAAAGTTTGAATGAAAATATAATAATTGCAACATGTTATAGACAAATAGAAAAGCACATAAAAAGAATCACTAAGTTATAACCAAATCAAAAGAAAGGTTTTGCAGAGACATACCTTTCTCAGAAGTAATCAGTTTTGGCTTCCATTTTTTGTTGTTGTTTGGACTTGTGTATTCCCGCTACAACATAATTCCCCTTCATTGCCTAGTGTAATATGCTTGTGCCTGCTTGAACCTTTTCTAGAGACTGTTGACCTACATCATTTAAGCTCTTGCTCTTGACAAAGCTCTGTTTACTCTTTTGGAAGAGAATTTTAGTGGTTCATTATTTTTGGATTTAGTTCCAGGAACACAAATAAAGCACACATTATTTTTGGATTTAGTTCCCTTTCAAAAATTATATTTTCCCTTTTTCTTTATCTCCTCAATTGTAATGAGTCAAAGTATAGAACACACCTTAAATAATAACTAGATAAAAAACAACAATACATAGATCCTAACATGGTCTCTTAAAATATTGAAAAGTTGACAACCTATCTTGTACCATCTGTAAGGTATGGGTTGCTATCAGTAATGGGAAAAAGTACATGCTTAAACTATGTTAAGTATGCTGCAGTTGTACCATACCTGGATTCTTGCACCTCTACTCTTGCTGTAAACAAGATCAACAAATAGAGAAACTTGATATTTCATACTCTGAAGGTTGGATTTAAAGTTTAAGTTAAGAGTTGGTTGTCTTAAGTAAGAATCACATAGCTAACATGGACTAGGAAACAGTGCAATGTTAGTGCAGAATCTCGCTGAAGACATGTGCAATTAACTTGGAGAAGCACAATAGGTTTAAGATTGCTTCTGTGTAAATGTACAAACTTTTCACAGGAGAATTCTAAAACAACTAAATGCCTAGACAAAAAAACAAATTCCTCAAGTGGAACTGAGCAACAAATAATTAAATTATCAAGAAACAAGGAGATATTGAAGAAGCACTGATGTTCCTGCAATTTATCATGTAACTAGTAACGGTTGTCTTCTAAATATGCCATACTTAAATATCTACTGTTGTCTTCACAGATATTTGAAACTGATTAAATTCAACTAGATCTTAAAGTAGACAACAATGCCTGAGATTTTAGAAAATGACAAGCCCTGGTCACAATAATCTAAATTATTCAGCACCAGAGTCCACAGAGATGGCTTGTTCCTCATATATGACAAGAGGTCTTTTGATTATTCTAATATACAACTATGCTCGTCAGTCCTATTTTTTGCAGGTGAAGCTACACTTTTGAGTCATTTGCAATGGCATTTTTGTAGTTGTCGCTGTCCTATTTGCTTGGAATCTACTTACTCTCTCACTTAGACTACTATAGCTGCCTTCACTTAGCGTGTCTAGTTGCTTGGAATCAGAATCGACCTTCAAATAACCACCTGCACCAAATTTGGATGGAATTGACCTTCACTCTACTTGCTTGGAATCGGTCTAGTTTCCCTTTGCAAAGAGGTGGCTAAACTGTGAACTGTAAAGTTTGAACGTTTCAATTGTAGCTGCCAACAAGCTTGAAATAATGAATTGGACCTTGGTGTATTGAAATGGACACTTGTTCCCCCATTCTAGAAACTAGTGCAACATTTTCCTAGAATCTGTGCAAAATATCTAACCTCCTACCAATTTACTTTACTAGTCCTAGAATAGGGGAAAGCCATATCATCTGTGACATCACAAGGACATATACTAGATCAGATAAGATAAGATAAGACAATTTTATAAATTTCCAACAAATGACCATAAATATTGATCTTTTTTAGGATTTCATATGGGTGCAGGCAAGGAGGTGATGCTACATATTTATAGGGATTAAAATATGTCACCTAAATTAACGATTCTACAAAAAGTACATCTGTGAGATCAAGGAAGGATACCCACAATTACATATGCCACTCTCAAATTGATTAAGTCCTATCACATTATATGGAACCCTAAGTTGGTTAAGGTGGTTCAATCCAACTCCTAAACTCAACATTATAATATTTTATTTGTCACTTGTCACTAATACAATGAGAATATTACACTTAAATTTTTGTATTATATTCTAAGTTCTAACACCCCCCATTAATAGGAAAATACCATTTTCAACTTATTTATCTTGTAACACAAGTCTCAAGACTTTTACAATTCTAGGCTTTTGCAAAGGAGAATCACAACTAAAAAGTACGAAATATACTACATATGGGTAAACTCCCATCCACTCGATCTCTTGGGTAACAAATCACAGTGCTTGTTGCTTTTCCAAAAGACCACCTAGTCATGTGATGTGTCATCAGCAACAACTGTTTCTTTAAACTCTCCACTGATGCTTTGTTTGACTGCCATCACCCTCTTGTCGAAGACAGAAGACTCACTATTCATTAGACAATTACAATATAATGTGCATCCCTCTTGGAAGTATTATGTTAGAATGAATGCTTGCTTAAGAGTTAAATTGGTCTCACAAAGGAATCAATGCTAGTTACTTCAACATACCCTTAATAGGGCCACATCAATTATCTTTTCTCCTATCCAGGAGACTGCGAAATTTTTTATGTCTGGTTTCATTTTCCTTGTATGAAAATTTTCTTTTGTCTTAATGCTGGAATGACTAGTTCCAGAAAGGACAGCTGCCACCATCGAGCCATTATCAAGTTCAATATTTCATTACCTAAAGATTCTCTGTAACATCCCCGACCCTCCGATCGACGAAGAGGACGCTACCATGGCGTTAACCATCCGGGCTACTAGCCCCATGAACATGTGAATTCATAAAAATGCTGAAAGAAAAATACATTGAAGTAGAACATACACAGATGCAATTATTTATCATACACAATGGAAGCAACATACATTCATACAAGCATTCATTCAACATGTTCATCATAATCATTAACAGTAAATAGGATTGCAGAAGTAAAATAGACAAGGTTACTTATCTTATAAGAACTCATTCCGCAACCAGCTACGTCGTTGCAACGTTCCACCCAACCATAGGCCAGCGTGCTCCTTAATATCTTAGCAACGCTGCCACCCCCGAGCTGGGCATGATTCTCCAAGGAATAAGGAACAAGCAAGATTACACATAGCCAAGGATACACAAAACACAGCCAAGCCAACACAGATGGGTTTATCAGGCCATCAACAAGACAGCCAAGCCAACATGGTCAGGTTTATCAGGCCATCCAGGAGTTGGGAAAGGCTAGATGCTAAGCTGGTGAGCTCATCACAGAGCTAGGAACACCTACACCAAAACTAACTTGACTTCTAAGACACCCACACACACCCAACACAAGGAATTAGTCCTTTCTCTCCTACACAGTCCCTCAGGCCCTGACTTCCCTTCTAGTGCTATTCAGGGGTTGTGGAGAAGAAATCCAGCCCTCTAGCCTTGTCTGTGTGGTTTCCAAACACGCCATGTTTATCAAGCGACCCAAGCCCCCATCCCTGCTCCCAACACAGTCCGAAGACCAACCATTGCACTCATGCAATCAATCAGCAGTTACAGCTTAAATAGGGAAAATGTCTCCTGAGTCATTCTTGGCCCTATCGTGGTCAAAATGACTCCTAAGCGAATTATAATAGTCCTAAATGTATCAGTAAACACAACTCACAACATGGGAAAAACAACAGTTTGTCTTGGGCAACGAAGCCACTAGGAAAACTTACCCAGACCACAATGGAGAAGAAAATATAGTCTTCCAACCTGTGCGGGAGGGAAACTTGCAAAAGGCCCCAAAATACAGAGGGAAAACACACCCGACTCCACTCTGTGGAAAAACGTGAATGACAGTGGAGACGGCTCCTCTCTCCTGGCTACGTGAGACCAAACAGGAAAGAATCCTGTGTGTGAGAAAAAAAAATGAACAGACAATGGTCCCTGCATCAGGATGAACAACTCTACCTATGCGTGAGGATGAACAGACAATGGAGAGGATGCGTAGTAGTCGGAAGTGCGTGAGTGTTTCAGCAGTGCCGTGGAGAAAGTGAAAACCAGTCGAGTTCGATTCCCTTGCCAAACATGAGGTTCCATTGCTGGTGGAGTGTACGGGTGGGTAAGGACTGACAATCCTGCCACCCCCACTCCCAAAACAATAACTACGTCAACTACTCAACAGAACGTTTAATGGTGGTGGTTGGATAAAACAAGGAAAGAGGGGAAAATCAAAACAGGGTGGTGACATATGGATTTTTCTCTCATGGCTCAAGGTTTGACAATTTTGTCCACCCTTATCCTTGTGAAAATCATGCCCCTTCTCAATTTAGTTGCCGCGAACATAGTTGGTTGGGTTCATTTAATTAAAGATGCATATTTACATGATGACAAAACTTAATATATGCCGCATGCCCCGATATACCATCAGTGACAATTTCAATTTGAAACATAGCATAACCAATCGATGTCAGGGCCTTGGCCTTTAGCTCTACACCATGATTATTTAAAATATATACATCATATACATCTAATGCAACGGGGTCAAAACCGGGGTGTTACATTCTCACCCTAAAAAACTTTCATATAGTTCTCAAATTTTAACTGCCATACTTTTTTTCTGAAAAGGCCCATGCATCCCTTGGACATTTCCAAACTTTTGCTTTCATCACATAATATTTGAAGTTATAAAAATTATATTTCTTCCATAAATACTAGCATTTGCAGTGTTTAGGCATGATTCAATAAATTTGAGATTTTGTAATTTCATGCTCTTTTTGTGACTTACCATGTTTTTGCTCACCAATGGAATTTGTTCCATCAGATAATAAACTAAGTCCTGATAAAGAATTAGCAAGCTCTGTAGATTCAACCAAGATGAGCAAGATGAGCCCTGAAAAGTCACTTTAAAATCAAATTTTTGCTCTGCTTGCAATGTTTTTGAAGAAATTTGGCATCGAATGCGAGTCTGCTGATTTTTTCTATAGGGGTTGTTGAAGCATTACACACTGGCAGGAGATAGTTACTTAAGGTATATGATTCTATCCAAAGACACTATTGAGCAAAGTAGATTGTCCTTTCCTTTGACCATGGTTAAAACAAGAAAATATAGAGTAGAATTCCCCAACAAAATGTGATATTTATCAACAAAGCAGGTAAATTTTTTTCAATATTATCAGTCTGCGTAGACAAAACTTGCAAGAATTCTTCCCCTTAATACATCATTTTATGTGCTTAATCACCCCTGCATGTAGCTAGGAGTTGTTCATGGACTACTTAAAATGCCACTTGCTAGAAATTTAGGAACAACTTGCTAGAAATTTGGGAAAAACTTGGTAGAATCACTCAGATCTCTCACTGTTCTTCATTTCCGAGGTATGTGATTGCATTTTTATCTTCATATTTTAGAATTTGTGGTAGTTTGCAGAGGTTTTAGTATTCTTCTTGTGAGAGGGCACATTGTGGGTTTGTAGTCATAGTGACCAATCTGAAGAAGTGTGCACATATATATATGGGAGATATTTGTTGATAGAGAGGGCGCATTTCACCAAGGGAAGAGTCGCCATATTCTACAATATACAAGAAGAGATAGTCTAGGCATAAATACTGTTAACCAAAGCTGAAGCAGAAGGGAAGCTACAAGAAGAAGTCATGGGACTCCTCTTGGGGAGTCATTGACACCAAGCAATGATTTTTAGAGTGTTGGGAAATAGGGCAGACCCGGGTTTAAACCTTTTTCTTTGCACCAACAAAAGACCCACAGTGTTGGCCCTTTCGGCAACAACCTGCACGCAGGTTGCAGTCTCACCCGAAATAGCTATGGGGTGCCGCAGAATCAGGTTTCTGCAAGCAGAAGAGGGATATTGCTGTACCTTTAGCCTTTATTAACTTACAATCAATCAACACTATCTTTGACATTCACATATAAATATCTTCGCAGTTAGATAACAACAGTGACTTGCTTAACCCTTACTGGGAATTCGCAGCGAAGATTATTATCAGCAGTGATCTTAATTATCAGATATATCTAGTTATTAATGCATAAAAGATAAACAGAAACATAAACAACACAAGAACCACAACACCAGATATAACATGGTTCACCCCCAGTGTAGGGGCTACGTCCACAGAACTGTGTTTTATTCAACTTGCTTCAAAACCACAGTTCTGATCTGCGCACTCAGCTGCAGATCCCTTCAAGTCCTTAAAACCCGCGCACACAGCAGCAGGCCTCTGCGCACACAGCTGCAGATCTTCTTAACCTCTTACAAAAACCCTTTGTGCACACAGCTGCAGAGGTCGTCCACGCACACAGCTGGGACTAAACCTTTTCCTTACAAATAACCTTAGCTTCGTCTTAATCCTCTTTACATAAAAAACCCAACCTTTCATCTTTACACAAGTGCCTATTTATACAGCGCACTATTTACAAAACATGGATTCAAACCATGGGCACCCCAAACCCTAAACCCTGGACATAAACCATGGGTTTATTACAATAGAAGACTTTGACTCAACCCCGACACCCCTAAGACTATTTTGAGTCAAAACTCACGGAGTTATCCATCTTAAGGACCGTTAGGGTGCGCGTCCCAACAGGCCCCTAAGACTCACCAGTGGCCCATCCCGGGGCACTCTTCTGTTTCTCTGGTGGTAAAATTCTTGTTGACGAAGCATAGTGCGCTGCTTGCTGAAGTTCTCCATGCTGCGGCCGGCTGCTTACTTCTTTCCTTTGCAAAATTTAGGCTGATGAAGGCCTTCACGATTCATCCACAACCCAATCCTTCGACCTAGTTGTCGATCTTTCACTATCCACAACTTGGGGTCCCCTGGGATTGCATGTCACACTGCATGAGACACACAGCTGCCGTAGTTCCGTTCTACTAGGAGGATTCATGAAGGGACTCCCCAGAGTATTTTTGGAAGGCCTTGTGCCTTTCGTCGCTCTACGTTAGAGCAGACTCCGACCCGCCTTCGCCTGATTAGAGAAAACTCCTTCCTGCCTTTGTACCTAAGTCGAATACGACTGTCCGGGTGGATTATTGAGAATGTTCTACAGACCCCTTTCTCTGAACTCGTACTAATTCCTGAACTGCACAATTGTTTGACATGGCTCTAGCCGAGCAGACTCTAAGAGGTACTTTAGCGAAGGACTCATGGACCAATGTAGCTTTCTTATAGAATCCTGTTATAGAATTTGTCATCATGGTGTAATAATGTCGCCAAATGCCGAAAATCTTGTCACACATAGCCCCAGATTTTCCCAAAATCTCATTATTACGGGTATTGAGAGTAGCGCTCGTGTCGGCGCTGCCAAATCCATTTTGTCCCATCCATCACATTTGAGGCTGCGACACACCTTGGAGCTTCGACATAACAACTACCTATAACTTCGACACAGCATGAACCTGTGACCCCTGATCAACCTTTGGTCTCCACTGGATGCGTACTTCCTTCTTCAGAACAACTTCTTTTATAGTCTAGCACCCTATTTCATCTATTCTTGCTAGGTAAACTTTTCTTTCTAGTAGCTACCTGTGATTCTGAGGTCCTGGTCTGTCCCTGTACTTTTTTAAACAACTCCCATTTACCATAGAGCATAAAAGTTCTCCATTTAACTTAGCTAGCTAGACTGCGCCCCCATCAGTAACTTTCTACGCTATATATGGTCCCTTCCAATGGGTCTTGAACTTTCCTGGGAACTTCATGAATTTACTGTCATACAGAAGCACAAGATCACCCTGCTGGAACTGTTTCTTCTTGATATGTTGATCATGCCACGCTTTTTCTCCAGCTTTCTGGACCTGCTGCTGGAATCCTGCAATAAATCTATCCTCTTCGAGTTCTAATATCTACGTCAGTCTTCCTGTCAGTACAGCTGGGTCATCCATCTCAGTGAAAGCAGATATTCGGAGACTGGGAACAATGTACTCCATGGGCATGACTGCTTCTTGCCCATAGACCAACCAAAAAGGTGTATGGCCTGTCAACTTCTTGCAAGTAGTTCGATAAGCCCAAATTACTGCTGGAATTCGAAGATCCCAATCATTTCTGTTAGCATTACAAACCTTTGTCAAGGCATGCTCAAGGATTTTGTTAAAAGCTTCGACAGTCCCATTTGCTTGTGGATGATATGCTATACTCTTCTGATGATAAACCTAAAATTCTTCAGTCAATACTTCAATAGTCCTGTTCAGGAAATGTGACCCTTGATTGCTCATAAGAACTCTAGGACACCCAAATATGGATAAGATGTTGTCGAATATGAACTTCGCAGCGGTAGCAACGCTACAGGTCTTGACAGGTTGAGCTTCGGCCCAACGGGTAAGATAATCAGTCACTGTAATGATGTATCTGGCTCCTGACTTTTTCGTAGGGGGGTTGATAGGGCCAACAAAGTCAATAGCCCATTTGTCAAAGGCTTGTAATGTTACCTGTGGAACTAGGGGCATTTCATCCTTCCTGGATGGTTTACCTGTCCTCTGACAGACGTCGCAGCTGTGGCAATATTCTCTTGCATCCTTGTGAAGTGTGGGCCACCATAAGCCGGCTGTCAAAATCTTCTATGCTATATCTTTGCCTGCATAATGACCTCCTGCTGCGCTAGAGTGTGCTTCAGCCAATATTAGAGGTTTTTCGTGCTCCAAAACACATCTGCGCAGTATCTCATCTGGTCCCATTTTATACAGCTGTCCTTCTATTAAGGTGAAGTCCGCTGCTCGAACCACCAACTGCTTCTTCTGCTGTGTGGTCATCTCGAGGGGGAAGACCTGTAGACAAGTACTAAACAATACCCTGGAAATATTCATCAACCATCTGGATAGCAAATAATTGGGCATCAGGAAGACCTTCGTCCAAGCTTGTAGGTTCTTCACCTGACTCGAGCCTCGACAAGTGGTCAGGTCCTAGGTTAAGTCTTCCAGGCTTAACAATGATCTCAAAATCATATTCTTGAAATAGAATCAACCATCTGCATATTCTTCCACCTAGCACAGGCTTGTTAACCAAGTACTTCAAAGCAGAATGGTCAGTAAACATCTTAAAATGAGATCCTAGCAGATAATGTCGACACTTTTGTAGTGCATATACCATAGCAAGACCTTCAAGTTCGGTCGTAGTATAATTTTTCTCTGCTGTGGACAATTTTATGCTTGCAAAAGAGATAGGGTGATCAATATTACCTGCACCTGACTGAGTCAGCACAGTACCCAGAGAAATGGAGGATGCATCAACATGCACATGAAACTCCTTATTCCAGTCAGGGAATACTAGGATAGGAGCAGTAACCATCTTTTCCTTCAAAATATCCAAACTGGCTTGGCACTCAAGTTCCCACTCGAACTTGATATCTTTTTTCAACTGTTTCTCCATCGGAGTCGTGATCTGGGCATAATCTTTGATGAATTTCCTGTAATAACCTGTGTGGCCAAGGGTAGTGCGAAGCTGTTTAACGGACTTCGGAGGTGGCAGGTTCACAATAATAGCGATCTTCGCAGGGTCCATCATCAATCCTTGTTTACATACAATATGGCCAAGCAAAATTCCAAATGGTGCGCAAAATATGCATTTTTTCATGTTCAAGGAATTCTGGTGTTGTCTGCACTTATCTAGCATTAATCTTAGACTATTTATATGGTCTTTGACAAGTCCAAAGATGGTCCAGTCATCAAAATAAACTTCTAAAAATTTATGGATAAATTCTTTGAATGCAGAGATAACTACTCGTGAAAACATAACAGGGGCAGCTTCAAACCAAAGGGCATCACAGTATACTGAAAGGACCCCATTTCTGTAGCAAAGGTTGTCTTGTGCCGATCCTCTGGAGAAATTCTAATTTGATGGTAACCTGAAAATCCATCAGTGAAAGAGTACACTTCTTGACCCCCGACATTGTCTAACACTTCGTCTGTAAAGGGGGTGGGGAACGGGTCATATAGACAAGCATCATTCAGTTTTCTTAGATCCACATAGATGCAGATTTCACCCTTAGTCTTTTTCTCTTGCACCACCATCGGACTGACCCACTCAGATTCTTCGACAGGCTCAATAATTCCTGCAGCGAGCATCTTATCTAGCTCTATCCGAACTTTTTCCTTGTATTTAGGGTTTAACCTATAAGGGCGTTGTTTTACTGGCTTTGCATCAGGTTTTAAGGGAATCTTGATAACACCAATATCACCTAGGATCCCTTTCATCTCTGAGAACTTCGTCGGAAACAGGTCCTGATATTCATGGAGAAGTTGGGTGACTTTGCTTACCATCTCTTCATCCCAATAGTCTCCAATGGTAGCATACTTGGGCTGCTCTTTGAATCCGATATTGACTGTCCGCGTCTTCAAAGGCTGAGTCACTTCGGAAACTTTGAGTGATGGTCCTCGGACATCGCAGTGGCCTTCAGATTTAGGGATATCAATATTGCGTGGATCATCATCCTCGTCAATGGCGATGTTGTAACATTCTACAGCGTGAGCTTCTTGTGTTTTCCAATCAGGTTGGTATTCTATGACTTCTTGACCATCAAATACCTTAGTATGGATCAGCCTGATAGCTGCATCTAAAGCTAGACACACTTCATTAGTAGAAAAAGTACGGACAAAACTATCAACGAGACAATCCCAACTGACAGTATCCTGGCGAAGCTCAGCATCCGCGTACCAATTTTTTGCTGTCGGTGCCAAGGTATGCACAAACCGATGTACCCATTCTTCCTGCGGTACATGCTTCCATGCATCATGGCACTACGCTAAATGTTCCTGGGGGCTACGCCTTCCATCAAACGTGCTTTGCACCTCCTGGAGCTAATCCAAAAATCGCAGGCGGAGGAACCTCTGACACACTTCCCAACTAGGGATGTACTTCTTGTGGCTAGTCCACCATCTGGCTGTTGTAGCTCTGAATGCTGACTCCAGAGCCTCCATTTTCTGTGACTCGGGTATCTGGCTTGAGAATTGTACAATAAATTGTTCGGGGTCCGTCGAACCATCAAAAACTGGTATCGCGTTTGGCTGTGCACTGAGCCACCTGAGGGACTTGGTCATCCTGGAACAGCTCAGGCCATTAAGCTCATACAGTCAGTTCTGCCAACTTTCTAAGTCATCCTCAAAGTCCGTCATAATGGAGCTACCAGACTCCCAACCTTCGGCAGGGGGACCCTCATCATCTTCTTCCTTCGCGGTAATATTGTAGATGTGCTCCAGGTCGTTCTGATTGGTGGCTCGTAGTGGTTCTGTATACCTTTCTCCTTGTGACGGGTCCAGGGGCATGATGACTCTTAATTCATTCCCTTCAAAGGTCATCCGTCTCTCCTTAAAGTTAATGACTGTAACATTTTCCATAGCCCATTCGATCCCTAACAAGGCGGGGTAAGGATTACTGTCATCAATGAGCTCGATGACTTCGAAGTCTGCTACAGCACAGACTCCATCAAGATCGACTGGGACCTTAGAGAATCATCCTAGGGGCACAATCATCTGCTGGTTGGCTAACCTCAACTGTGTGGGGGACCAAGCAAGGGCAGGTCTCCCCATCTGCTCCCAAGTTTGCTTGGTTAGGATATTGACTTCTGATCCTAAATCCAGAATGACATCAGTCATATCATACTCTCCTATCTGAGCATTCAATCTCATTTCCCTGCCAGTTCGTCGGACTCTGTGAATAGTTTTGTCCCGACCATGGTTTTGCTGAGGTTCACAGGAAGCAATGACTTGCTGCAGCTCATCCAAAGCATCCTGGTTTCTTAAGAGCTTAAGACAACTCTGTAAAAAGGAGGACAGTGTACTTACATTATCCATCGAAGCTGCGTGGGACTGCGACGGCAGTTGAGATGGTTTCGCAGGTGCGACGGATGCGCTAGGGCCAGCAAAATCTTTCTTGACTTCCATAAATGTCGCTTTTTCCCGTGCGACATCAAATACCAGGATTTTCTCAGGAGCCTTACGAACCCAACCCTCATCAGGCCGTTGCACCGTCTTCTGCATGTGCATCGTAGCTCCACTTCGGGTAACAACATTGATGGCTGCGGTAGGTCTTGGTTCGACGGAAATTAGCTGGACATTCTGGGGAGGGTTACTATTTCATGCCTGAATATTGGCTATCAGCTGAGGGCACTGCTCAATCACATGATCTACTGCATGGCAATACCGACATGTCGTAGTGGGGTTCCGACAATCCCTAGCAAAATGCCCGACCTGGTTACAGTTGTAACACACCAACTAGCCTGTGCCGCGTCCTGCGAGACCACCACGACTTCTAGCAGCGCCCCTTCCGGAGGCACTACCTCGGTAACCATAGCCATCTTTACTCGGGCCATCATTATGTACCCGGTAGGCATCATAGGTGTGACACTCATCTTCATTATGCCCTACAGACTTACAGAAGTTACAGTAAGGGTTCTTGGGTCCTTTTCCATACCTTTGCAGGAGGTAGCAGTCCTCAGGTCGATGTTGACCGGTTATCCTGCAGAGCTCACAATATAGAACTTGCGATGGAAATGGGTTGGGCGCACCAGTATTCATGTAATTTCTGACTAGAGGGCACCGGTCCTTGTCGTGACCTTCAGTCCGACATTGCGTACACCAAACCTCTTTACGGACGGTTTGTCCTTTCTTCATATCGTGAAGCTCTAGAGCCATCGTATCCAGCTGCGCTTGGATTTGAACTATACCCGAATTATCTTCGACAGGGGCGGTCTCAAGCTTCATTGCGACTTCCAGAACTTCTTGCTGGTCAGCAATATTCTGTTGCATGAGGGGGGTTCTTATATGTGGTAACAATGCTGCAATAAACCATTCCTTATGCTGTGCAGGGATAATGGTGAAACTGACTTGGTCCAGTAGGAATTTGAACCGCTGGTCAAAGTCCCACACTGATTCGCCACGCCGCTGCTGAATCTCTTTTAACTCAGTGATGCACTGTGACTCTAATTTGGGCTTTTTAAACTCTTTGATAATTGCTGCCTTAATATCATCTAAAGCAGGATTCTGAGTACTGGAGAGCTTCATGAACCAAGTCAAAGCTCGGTCCCTGAATGAAGTGATGAGTTGCACACACTTCACACCTGGATCTGTAATCTTCTTAGCATTCCATACTGCTTCACATAAAAACTAGAACTGCTCCGGATCCTCTGATCCAGTTCCTTTGAAAACAGGGAGCTTAATGTCATCAGTCAGGTGGGCCATGGTGGATCGGGGCGGGATGGGAGGGGGACAGGAAGTCGACGGTGGTGGAGTTACTGGGGTAGACTGTCCTGCGACAGGAATACTCGTGCTAGAGTGACTTTCAGACTGCGATGGAATTTCAGGGATAACAGGGCTGCGCTGCGGGGTTACCAGGGGGTTTCCAACGGAAGGGTTCACTTTAGGGTCTGACTCTTTAGGACTGATAGGGGGAGGTGTGGTATCCTGCCCAAAGGAATAGGATCCTAAATCACGCTTGTACCTCTTTCCACTTCGCAGCAAACCACTTTGCTCGGCGAAGGAATTGTCACTTGCAAACATATGTTAGTAACACAAAATCTAATAGTCTGATTCAAATAGCAATATTCCTTTTTTGGCCAATAACATTTTAATTCTCAAACTCAATAAATTTAAAAGCTTACCCCTTGGTCCTTGGAAGAACTGTCTCTCGGCTTCGCTAAAGGAAGTGCTCGTGTCGATAGCAAACTCTATGACAAAGGCCTCAAGGGTCCGCGTGGTCCAAAAATCAAACGCGCGGGATATCTCGTTGTTCACGCTTTTCACCAGATTAACTCTTGCGAGGGTCCAAATAGGAAACCGTCCTTCGCGAAAGTTCGTTCTTCATTCGGCCAACCTGGATAACCACTGGTGCAACTCTATGTGGACACTACCAAAGAAAATTTCATAAGCATCACAAAAAACATACCTTTGCAAAAAGTCTCTTGCGCTTCGACGCAGATTTTTGTTCTCTTGCTCAGCGAAGTTCAGATAAGTCTCGTCAAGCCAATCACCGATTTCCTTCATAGAGGGCCTCCAGATCATAGCCCTCGAGGTACGACATAAACCCCTCTTGCGCAGATACTGAGTTCAACCGGCAACGGAACCACTTTGTTGGGAAATAGGGCAGACTCGGGTTTAAACCTTTTGCTTCACACAAACAAAAGACCCACATGTTGGCCCTTTCAGCAACAACCTGCGCGCAGGTTGCAGTCTCACCCGAAACAGCTATGGGGTGCCCCAGAATCAGGTTTCTGCAAGCAGAGGAGGGATATTACTGTACCTTTAGCCTTTATTAACTTACAATCAATCAACACTATCTTTAACATTCACATATAAATATCTTCACAGTTAGATAACAACAGTGACTTGCTTAACCCTTACTGGGAATTCGCAGCGAAGATTATTATCAGCAGTTATCTTAATTATCAGATATATCTAGTTATTAATGCATAAAAGATAAACAGAAACATAAACAGCACAAGAACCACAACACCAGATATAACGTGGTTCACCCCCAGTGTAGGGGCTATGTCCACAGAACTGTGTTTTATTCAACTTGCTTCAAAACCACAGTTCTGATCTGCGCACTCAGCTGCAGATCCCTTCAAGTCCTTAAAAGCCACGCACACAGCAGCAGGCCTCTACGCACACAGCTGCAGATCTTCTTAACCTCTTACAAAAACCCTCTGCGCACACAGCTGTAGAGGTCGTCCACGCACACAGCTGGGACTAAACCTTTTCCTTACAAATAACCTTAGCTTCGTCTTAATCCTCTTTACATCAAAAACCTAACCTTTCATCTTTACACAAGTGCCTATTTATACAGCGCACTATTTACAAAACATGGATTCAAACCATGGGCACCCCAAACCCTAAACCCTGGACATAAACCATGGGTTTATTACAATAGAAGACTTTGACTCAACCCCGACACCCCTAAGACTATTTTGAGTCCAAACTTGCGGAGTTATCCATCTTAAGGACCGTTAGGGTGCGCGTCGCAACATAGAGTCAACCTAGGAGCGACTTAAGCACAGAGACATCAGATTTGTTATCTCAGCCATAAATATGCTTATTGGACACATTAACCAATTGTTACAGCCATCTAAAGGTAGCGTCTGATACAAAGTTAATCTACTACTGTGAAGGGGTTTTCTCAATCCAGGAGTCACACTGGTTGTGATATCGGTGATATTTCGCTGATATATGTAACTATTCTTTCATCGATTGGGGTTTCCCCCTGGGTTTTGGAGTTACCTGAAGTGTTGAGAGGTTAGACTGTGGTGACATTGGGTCTACTCTCTCTCAAGATTACTGTTAGAATAATTTGTCGGGATTATTGTAAATAAATAATAAATAGGAATATGAATAGTTGCATAGGAAGGTGAAAAGGCTGGTTCTCAACCGCCACATTGTAATGTATAAATAAATGTTTTAGCCATGAATAGATTGAATCGGGAGTTATTACCAACAAGTGGTATCAGAGCAGGTTCCTTCCATAACTCCTGCTGTTAAATTTCAGTCCTGGCAGCCTGTATGCTTGCCAGTGCATTGCCAGACCTCCAGTCTGCCCTCTGCTCTTCCCTCCTGCTAGTGCATTCTTTGCATGCGTTTCTCCTCTCCCAGCCTGTGCGCATTCATTTGTATGCGTTATTCTTGTGCTGTGATTTTGTAGAGGAAACCCTAACCCTAAGTTGTAACCACGCTCTCCATTCATCTTCTATTGTGTATGCTGCGGTATATGTCTGCGTTTTTATGAAGAGACTGCGATCTCCTCCAAATTTGAATTATCTGCTCCAGTCCATATTGTTGGAGAATGTGCTGAAGTTTGAGACTGCGTTGAACTGATATCTCACCACTGCGTTATGAGGAGTTTGTATATTGTGCTGTATATGTCACTTACTATTTATTAGGGTTTCCTTTCACGCCCCCTTGTCTTAGAACCAGAGTTTGGAGCTTCGGCGATCTCTGGGCTCTGGATATTACTACAGCAGCATAGAAGCAGTATTATTATTATATAGTATTACTGCATTGAATTGTATCCCTACTTGAGTGGAGACTGTTCAATGCAATTGGAATTGTTGAGGCTGGAGGACAATTGAATGTATTGTTGGCCGTAATGACCGAGACCGCGAGCTACGAACCCTAATTTTCTGTTTACTGCGATTTCTGTGAGCTACGAGCTGCAACAACTTACTTGAAGAGCAGTCAAGGCGAGTCCAAGGAATTGGAGGTCAAAACTCTTGTGTTTATGGTGGAGAATGTACAACTAGGAAAACCTCAGTCCATTACTTAGAACGTGGAATTTTTTGACTGCTGCGTGAGTTTGAATCTATATTAAAGCTATGCGTTGAAGAATGGTGACGGCGTTGAGGACTACGCGGAAGCCTGAGAACAATGCTGAAGTTTTGTGTTGAATGCTGGTCACTACTGCGTGAATCACGTGGATCCTGTTGAAAACTGCGTTGAACGCTATAATAGTGTGGAGACTGGTGCGTCCTCTCTAGGGTGCAAACCCTAATTCTCTGAGTGTGCGTGGAGCTGCGTATTGAAGACATTCCCACATAAGAGTGTGCGTTGAAGTGTATTTCTGTGTAATGATCATGAGATTGAAGTTCAAGTCGGGGTCCAAAATATTGTTCCCTCAGTGCCTCTGTAACCTTGATTTGAGTGCTGTCAAAAGTTCTGCTGCAGCTTTTGTTTGAAGAATTCCTTCAGCAACAATTTTTATCTGAAAATTGGACTGGACAACTTAAATCGTGCCCTGCCCCTGTTGACCAGTGAGAAGACAACATTTGTGTTGAAGACCGGTGTATTTCTGTAGACCGGTGAGAAGATAGCATTTGCGTTGAAGACTGCCTATGTTTTGAGACTGCAATGCAATATTGGAGATGAGTATATGCATTGTATATATATGCGTTGGTTGATTATGGATGCTGCGTGAAGAGACTTCCCTTTTGGAAGCTGTGCACCATCACTTGCGTGAAGTTTTTCGGTAAATTCTGCAAGCATTTGTTTATTTTCATTGAGTGAAGAGCCTCGTGACTGCTATATTGGAACTGTGACTGTTGCATGAAGAATTTTCTCCTCTATGAATTGCTGCTATGAATGATATAGCATGGAATTGCTGCATTTTTCTTTCAATTTGTAACTGTGCTTTGAAAATAAAGCTGTAACCACTGCATGAGAAGATTGTTGGTTAATTGTGGCATAGACTGTATTGTAAAAAGTGCAGAGACTCAGACCTGCATTGTGTAGAATAGTGCACAGAATTTATATATTGAAATGATATAGAAATTAAATATAAAGCAACTGCAAGATTGTTTTGATAGGGCTGTAGAATTATTTGTATAGGCTGCAGAATCATATTGTAATCTGTAAAGGAGCAAGAATCTAAACCTACATCCCATATTTTTTTCTAAAGCATTCTGTAAGTTATAGTTTCCAGATTAGAGATGCACTCTTTGGCATCTAGTATTGGTGCTGCCCTTGCTGGCAAAGACCAATCCAAAGACCCTTCCAAAAGAGAATGCAGCAAGAGAGGCAGAGGAAGAAGAAACTTCCGAGGCAGAGGGGGCAGAAGCAAAAGATCAGATTTGCAGTGCAAGCATTGTGGAAAGACTGGACATACATCAGATCAGTGTTGGGCTTCATGGGACTCCATCAAAGACAAGCATAACCAGAAGAAAGATGACAATAAAAATCAAGATGCTAGTAAATATTCTGATTCTTGTATTGTTGCACATTGTAATCTTGGAATTAATGAAATGACTTCACTTTCATCTTACAAAGATTGTTGGCTGCTTGATACTGGTGCAACATCACACATGACATTTAGAAAAGATTGTTTTGAAGAACTTAATGAAACAATAGATGGCATAGTGTACTTTGCAGATAAGTCAAGTATTAAACCAAAGGGAATGGGCACCATTCAACTAAAGATGCCTGGATTCCCTGATTTCTTGCTGAAGAATGTTCTTTATCTTCCAAAGTTACAGAGGAGCCTGCTGTCCTTGGTGGAGATTCGACAGCAAGGCCATTCCATCCACATGTTTGATGGAATCGTTGAAATAAGAAAGTCCTATGACAACCAAGTCATCATGACTGGATATGAATATGGGAAGCTGCTGAAGCTCAAGGGTTCATCCGCAAGATTTCAGAACTATGCCTACCTCTCTCAGCATGGAGAAGGTAATATGTAATCTAGCTCATTGTGGCATTCAAGATTTGGTCATCTAAATTATAACTGTCTTAGTTTGTTGAGAAAGAATGGTGTATTTGGTTTTCCCACCATTCCCAAAGAGAAGAACAAATGTGATGCATGTATATTAGGGAAACATAGTAAGCTGCCATT
>LPNX011083221.1:467067-477649 GCA_001517045.1 Pseudotsuga menziesii
GAACTAGCACCCTTTAAGAAGTTGTTATTACTTGATAATGATGATATTCAAACAAATTTTGCATCATTCAAGCATATAAAATAATGATTATCAAGTTACTATAGATCCATAATGGCTTACCCTGTACTAGTCCTTCAAGTCCTTCTTGCACTTAATAAATGCATTTGAAAGACTTAAAGGACTATTACAAGATAAGTAATTATGTATCTATAGTAACTTGATAATCATTATTTTGTATGCTTGAATTATGCAAAATGAAAAAATCCCAGAAATTTATAGGAATGGAAAGCATGCATCCAATGTTAAACTATCTACCGAGTCATCTAGAGTCATGCCAAGATATCTGAATTTGACTGAAAATTCATAAGTAACTTGAACCCTTGTAAGACAAGTTACAAACATTTTCACCAACCAACTAAAAAAACTTCAAATCTTAACAAATCATTTGCGTTCATTGTGTCAAAAAATCACTACACAATTGTACCAATCAGCAATACTCTTGCATACATAGCTACACCAAAATTGACCACTATCAAACTCAAAAACCTAGCTCTGATACCATGCTAAAAATCTCAGAATCTATGCACTAACTTCACTAACAGATTTCGTCAAACACTTCGTACAGTTTGATCTTAATCTTCTACATGCATAAAAACAACCACATTTCTCTAGCATACATTTTTTATGTTTGTAAGCTAATACACAGTACTAAGAATACTATTATCAGTGGAAATAACTCATGACAACAGATTGCCATAAAACATTTGACATAGTGATTTTGGTGTAAGACCTTTGAAAAACCAGCCAAGACATTTCTCTAGCATACATTTTTTATGTTTGTAAGCTAATACACAAGACTTAGAATACTATTATCAATGGAAATAACTCATGACAACAGATTGCAATAAAACATTTGACATAGTGATTTTTGTCCAAGACCTTGGAAAAACCAGCCAAGAGAGAAATTTATTTTATTGAGCTTTAAGAAGAATAATTCATAGGCAAAGTAGCAGTACATATCAACATTAAATTCACAATACTTAACTCACAAGTACCTTGGTCCATCACCTAGAAAACTATGCCCAGCTTGGAAATAGTGCCCATAAACACTGTAAGGCATTCCTGAGTCACAGTCTCTAAAATGTACCTCAATTTTAGAGCACACAACAATTCAGCTTGACTGTAGTACTGTACAGGAACACTGAACACATTCTCTCTGCAGCAAATGAGATATTTCAACATCTAAAACTCTCTCAAAATATGAGCCATCAATAGACTGTACATCCAACCTTCTACAACAGAATGGACCTCTCCAACAGCAACAAAACAAAACTGATTTAATATCTGATTACTTATTGGGCTATGTGCTACTTATTCTCTTCTAAAAAATATACCCTCAAACTGCAGCACTGAACAACATTTAATGGCAGCTCATTTCTAGGAGTGCATGCCCTCTCCTTTTCTCAGAAATGTTCCCTCTTCTTTGTTTGTACCTCCTCTTTCTCTCAGCTCAACCTCTTGCACTCTCTTGGAAATTCGTGCCCCTCACACATCTCTCCAACTCTTTTGGAATGTCTGCGAATGAGTCTCATGGAATCTATTTTATCATTTACTTAGAATAACTAGTTTGTATTTTCATCTTCTATGGACAAGATTTGATCTTGGCCCACAAAATAAAGGGCTATGATTTAATCTCAAGATGACTTAAATCACTTAAGTCATGACTATATAAAAATCACATCTTTCAAAAAGTCACTTTTAACCCTAAAATAATAAAAATACACTTTAATAATATAAAGTACAACTCACTTTAATATTATAAAGCCACTTAAAACACATTTAATAGAGTCACTTTATGTCATTAATGAGATTCCGTGTGCTCAGACCCCTACACCTAGGCACATGGGACAGAAGTATCTTTGAGCTACCAAAAACTAAGAGTAGCCACATAACTTGAAAAATTATACAATTAAGATTATAAAACAAAATTGAGAACATTATATTACTTGAATCCCTGTGCAAACATATGATAAATTATTATACATATGTACTTCCTATTCCTTCTTGATATGATAGAACTCCTTAGAAATTGAGTATTTCTGTTACAAAAGAAAAATACTTGTTTGAACAATAACTTAACTAATCAAAACTTTGTAGCTCAGTCTAGAGACAAAAGTCTGCTAATTTTCTTTGACCTATCTAACCGGCAATGATACCACCATCTTGTACAAAAGGAAGCATATGAAATGGTGTTCAATCAAGCAAACAACAACACAAATGTTCACTATAAGCTATTAGCAATGGTGTAGCAACATTGCCACCTTACGGTGCAGGAGTTCTTATGTGCATTTTGAGAAAATTTGAATATCATGTCTATCAATAAGGTCAAAATTCAAACTAAACTTTTAAGTGACCAAAAACAATTTACTAGATTTAAAGCAACTTAGCTTAGAATACCTTTTAGTGTATTTTTGTTATAAAAGTCAAAACAAACCAAAATCTCCTCGAGAAAGCCCTTGAAAATTCTCCAAGATCTCCCTCTTAAATATGGAAAAGTATAAATTGTAAAGCTTAAAATTTTCCATGATTTGATCAAATTAATATTTATTTTTCAGCCAATAGGTGTGTGTTAATTGTTTGTCATTTCCTCCTAGATAACTCTCCAAGATCTACCTCTTAAATATGGTAAAGTATAAACTGTAAATCTTAAAGTTTTCCATGATTTGAAAAAATTCTTAATTATTTTTTGGCCAATATGTGTGTGTTAATTTTTTGTCATTTCCTACTATTTCAGTGTCCATCTCAAAATTTGCTTTTTCTGTTTCCAACTTTGTTTCAGTCTCCTTGAAACCAAATAACTAGGACTAACAGATTTAAATGAGATATGTAGGATTAGTCCAAGATTCTAGGATCCTTGCTGCAGGAACTACCAAGTATCAATCTAAGAGATGACTCAGATCATCGGTGTAACTGGCATAAATATAGTGTAGGTCTGGTAAGCTCAAATCCAAATTTCAGACCTGGAAGTTGAAGACATGGAAATCAGTGGAACCCCCTGAACTGAATTTTGAAAATGTAGCACATCTGATCAGTAACTACATGGAGTGTGCAGTTATTTAGAGTAATTTTAGACCTTGTATGCAGTGCTTATTTTATCCTCCTCGATAACTTTAGGACCAAAGAAATTTGCCATTGCCTATGCCGAATATAATTGTGTATAGATAAGTCAATCTCCGATAACATCATCTGAATACATGCCATTGAGGCTAATTGTAGCACAAGTACATTTTACATTTATTAGACACTTAAGCATACACCACATTGTAGCATAACATGTACTTACTGTATATACTGTATAGATATTTCTATTGCACCTATAGGCTGTATATTTCTAACCTTGTTAGTAGAAAACTACACAAACAAAACACAAAAGAAAAAGCCAGCATGACCACAGTAATTATTTTTAAATGAAGCATATATTATATCACAAATCAATATACATATATGTCAAAGATTCGCAGATCCAGAAGCCAAAGAGCAGTCACAGAAAAATTTAACAATTCAACCGAAAAACTAAATATAGTTTTTAGTTAATCCCCATAGTATCCCAACTCATGAATTGAGAAAGAACCAATGTGGAAAGCAGGATGATGGAAGACCTATCAGATTTCTTTCCATATTTTCAATGAGATTTATAAATTTGACAAAATTATCTAAAATATACAAAACATTACCTATAGCGCTAGGAGGCAATGTGTGAAGCATGATGAAGACAAATGTACCGGTTTCCTTCGACCTTTTCAAAGACATTTGTAGCTACTTGTTTTCCCCAGTTATATCCACTAGTTCGCACAAGCTCTAAACATGTAACAAAACCAAGGTTTCCTTTGATGTATACTTCCACAATTTGTAGTTCGATTTGAAGTGGAAGATCCAATTCAAGACCCAAAGTCAACTCACAGCTTTCCATAACAATATCATAACCAAAAATACAGCCAGTGCCAGGATGTATGCAGTGCACATTATTTCCCTTGGACCATATCATTCACATCGCACTCAAGTCACCTTTTTCAAATGCTTTGTAAAATTGTGCATTGGCAGCAAGAATACCTGCTTGATTATTTTCATGCAGCATCCGAATCTCATCACGAAGTCTTGCTGCCTGTGCATAGTCCTCAACCTGAATAGCATTCTTCAACTCTACCTCCAATGACTTGTCATCTAACATTAAATTGTCACTTCCTGATGAGCCTTTTGCACCTCCACCCAAGCCACTGGAGGATTGGGCATATAATAGCCATTGAAGCCTATTCCTGGAAATTGCACTAAATTGACCCACACAAAAGAAGCAACATGATTTCCTAAGTCTAGATGTAAAAGAATAATTGCAAATATTGACCATTTTTTCTCTGATGCAAACAAGTTTATTTTGAATCATAAATTATACCATTAACCAACAAAAAAAATGAAGCTACCATATTTAAAACTAAGAAACATCATTAACATGTAAACCAAGGCTGCTCTGGAGGACATGATGCCAATGTCACGATAAAATGTGTTTACTATTAAAAAATTATTAACAGCTACCCTCTAAAGCCCCAGCTAACCAAATATAATAATAGAAAATATTGTTAAAATTTGCCCAAACCAGCAAAACCAAATGCCAAATCTCTAAATAATCCCACCCTCAGATGTCAATTTACATTTATACTCAACAATAGTCGCAGGGATCATCTTAATGATTTCATTTGTTTCTGTTGTTCATAATGGAACGCATGTAAACTTGACTTAACTTCCTTTTTCCTCTCATGTAATCTAAACAACTACAACTAGCATCTCAGTCATCAATCAGATGAAATGTTGCCTCCATTGATCTCCAGCAAGAGACTCCCAACCTCGGTAGCAAAAGATAGAGAAGCACAAAGTAAAATCTCCATTAAAGCATTGATAGGTGTTACCAATGAATTTGTGCATGCATATTCAATGTTGTTCTGGCACTTTCTCTAGTATGTCTATTGGTTCCAGAAGTTTGAAATCAGACCGATCCGACATTTTCATTAGCATTGAGAGACACCAAATTCAGTCCTTGAATTCGGGCTTGAGTTCTATCTTCAGCAGGATTCCCATGCATGCACGTAACATTCAACACTTGTAACATGCATGGAAGTGTGATTTATTTAAATGGGTACTTTTCAATGTTTCACCAAGTTTCTAGGACATGGGGATGTGTGAGAGGGAAACACATAAGAGGAACACGTAGAGATAACCCCAAATTTTAGGGGTATCATGGAGGAAGTCATGATCCCTAGCATTGGGGACCCCATCTCTAAAATCATAAAAAAATATAAAATTAAAAAATAAAAATACCAAAACATGAATAATACATCTAATTATATTTCATAATGAAAAGTTTGATAGACGCAACTTAGATTAGCATTTTAGGTTTTAAGGTTTTCTTTTGTTCAACTCTTTAAAAAAATTCAAGTCAAATTTCAGGTAGGCTACCAAGCTTCCTAGATTTCGAGGGGGGGGGTGCCCAACCATCCCCCACACATGTAAAATGTTGCTCGTTTTGTGCAAAACATTTTGCATCATGTTTCACTGGATTTAGATTTTTGGGGACACCAAAACATTTCACATCGATTTTCATCAACCTGAAAGTGCGGGGGAGCACAGCCCTTAGTAACAGTAGTGAATTTTTATTTGGAGATCACTATTTTGAAAAAAAAAAAATTCTTAGAAACTACCATTTTTAGAAAAATGTTGAAAATTTGAAAACACATATAGTAGTTTTCCAATGCGGTATTCTTCACTTTCGAGTTTGCTATTTTGGGAGACTTCCTATTAGGGAAAGCCAATTAAGTCTCTAGCTACCTAAATAACTGGACACGATGTCAACACGTTCCTGACACGTGTTTTTTCGTGTCCTGGAATCGGGGTACAAGAAAACACATGTTGGGCACGTGTTGACATCGTGTCCTATGCAGGGGTCATCCTCCACACCTACAAGATGTAGATCATCAGATGGGCAAAGAGGAGGAGGAAGAAAAGGGTCATGGCAGTCATGAGTTTGTTGATTCGGGCATGGAGAAGGACTATTGACAGATGAGTTTCTTCCATCTTGATCTCATATATGATCTACCCGTTTTTGTATTTACTATTTACTATTACTAGTTGCCATTAGATTTCTGACATCTATGTAATACATTTTGATTTTGATGACTTAATGAGAAATATGGTTTCGACATCTTGAGCTATCATCTTTTTTCTCATTGTGATTTGTGAATGACAGAATGTGTAATGTGTATTGATTCTAATTTCTAATTAGTAATTTCTATTGAATATCTGTAAATGTTCTAGTTTCTAAAAAAAATGGATCTATCTATCTATCTATCTATATATATATATATATATAACATGTCCACTGTGTGCTGATTCTGGGGGTCACCGTGTCTCGTGTCCTTGTGTTAGGTGACATAGCTAGATACTCTTTTTGAAGGAGTGCAGTGTGCAAATTCTGGTGATGATTAGAAAATTTTTGTTGTTAGGGTTTCTAATTTTTAAAAGTGATAACATGGATAGATTCATGCATTGATGGAGAAGAAAACATAGAAATTTTAAGTAATTTTGTGAAAGTGAAAAAATAGGTAAAATTAGGGCATCATGTCTAAAATAGCAGTAGCAAGTTGAATGACTTGTGCATGCAGCAATGGGTTATATGTACATTTGAGTGTATGTTACCATGACCTTTAGAGGAGGTGAATCAATCAACGAGGAGATATATTTTACAGAGAGAATCCTATCCATTATGCTTTTTGATTTTGGAATCGTATCCATTATGTTTTTTGAAGTCTTATCAAATGTGTTTTTTTCTAGATCTTATCTTGTCTATTTTGAGCTAAGAGGAGAGCACTCCACTTGAGGTCTATTAATAGTAGGAGAAAGTTGAATGGGTTGTACTGGAGTAGTGGGTTGTGTTTACATGCAGGTGCAAATTACCATGACCTAGTATAGGAGGTTGATCAACCCATGGCCGATATATTTGACATGCTTTTAACAAGCTGGGATCATGCTGTTAAAGATAATGCAATTGCGAGAGCCATTCTTTGGGAAGATGGCACCCTAGTCAGTTAAACTAGGGTTCCTGGTTAGTTAACCAAGTCCCTAGCAAGTATCTATGGCACCTAGAGTATCTAGGGATCTTGGTCTAGGACCTAGCAGTATGAGCTATGGAAAAATTCCCTAGCTGATCACTACGGCCTCCTAGTCAGTTACACCATAGATTCTTGGTCTGAGACCAAGCATTGCATACCCCTAGCAGTTATCTATGGTGTTTGGTCTGGGACCAAGTCAAATAAGACACTAGCAGTTATCTAGGGCCCCTAGTTGATCCCTAAGGAACCTGGTTAGTTAACCATGTGGATCTTGGTCAATTGACCAAGATGATGGTGATGTGTGAGGTCCTTCTCTCCTAGGTATTAGAGATGGTTGAGTTAGGTTGTTTTTTCAAGGGACTAGTCACCAATTGATGGAGTCACTAGCACTTGACCTTAAGAGAAGTCAAGAGGACCAAAGGATCACACACTACAACAAAAACTAGATTTAGCGTCGAATTTAGCACCGGATTTTAGTGTAATTTTTTCCTAATTGTGGTGAACAATCCGGCGCTAAAGTAGGTGCTATTGTACATTTTCGTAAAACGCCATCTATTGCATCTTTTTTTCCGTCCTTTTTAACATCCATTTTTGTGTCCATTCTTGCGCCCAATTTTTTTGCATCTAATGTTACGCCTTTATTTGCACCCAATTTTTCAACTTTTATTGCATCTTTTTTTGCGTCCTTTCTTACATCCTTGTTTGCACCCAATTTCACGCTCATTTTTGCATCCAATGTTGCGTCTTATTTTGCTCCTAGTTTTTCATCAAGTCTTGCACCCAATTTTGCACCATGTTTTACATAAAATTATGCGTCCAATTCTGCATCTAGGTTTGCATCCAATTTTAGGCCCAATATTGCGTCTAGTTTTGCATCCAAATTTACTTATAATGTTGCATCCCCATTTGCATCTAATTTTGTATCTTGTTTTACGTCTTTTTTTGTATCCATGTTTGTGCCAAATGTTTCATCTCATTTTACGTCATATTTTGCATCTAGGTTTGCACCTAGTGTTGCATCCCGATTGATGTCTTTTTCTGCATCTATGTTTGAGCCCAATTTTGCACACAGTGTTGCGCTTAGTGTTGTGCCTAGTTTTGCGCCCATGTTGATATCTAATATTGCATCTAGTTGTGTGTCCAATGTTGCATCCCATCTTGCATTCAATATTACATCTAATTTTACATCCAATGTTTTGTCCAGTCTTGTATCTAAAATTGTGTCTCGTTTTAAGTTTTTGTTTGCACCAAATGTTGCTTCCAGTTTTGTACCTGGTGTTACGCCTAGTTTTATGTCCATTGATACACCATATTTTGTGGTTAATTTAATGTCCAATTTTACATCTAGTTAGGAATCCATTTTTTCATCTATTGTTGCGTCTAGTTTTGGACCTATTATTACATCTAGTTTTGAGTCATTAATTGTGTCTAATGTTGAGTCTCTTTTTGCATCCAATTTTGCGTTTAGTGTGACATCCATTTTTGTGTCCACATTTGCGTCTGACATAAGATCGGATTTTGTGTCCACTTTTGTGTTTGGTGTGACGTCCACTCTTACATCATGTTTTCCATTTAGTATTGTGTCTAATATTGCATCCATCTGGCACTACTACATTTTTTACCTTTATAAATACATTGCAATATCATTAGGGCATGGAGGAATCGAACCACCAATCTCCTGCTTGTAAAGCAGGTGCTCTTCCATTGAGCTAGCACCCTTTAAGAATCAGGAAGAGGAGCAATATTAACACATAGATTTCATCATTTGTAATTCTAATAAAAGACAATAAGATCCAAAGACAAACATACTTAAAATCCAATTTATTTTTCCAAACACACTAATAAGCAAAAAAATCTACCGTGCTCAGGCAACAAAATATCCTAAACAATTACGCAATCTTATTGTCATGCAACCATTCAATATTCCCCTACACCCGTTTCATGGAAGGTCACCCTTTAAGAGGATAAAATGCTTTAGTTCACTAGTTTTCAAAAAGTGTTGCAACTCATTGGATATGCAATCATATTCCTCATACAAAAAAAAATGAACACATCTTGTTTAACTAGGGCCAACATGTACAAAGTTCTTAATGGGAAAATGGTTCATTAATTTGTGTTAATCTCTATATGAAGATTATTATATAAGAACAAAAAGTGGAGTTGAATGCGGTGCCTCTATGTTAATTGTTTGAGTATTATGGTAAAAGTCTTTGTAGCATAAGCAAGGAGCCTCTTATGGACTCTCTTGCAACATTTGTGTTGCACCAAGTACTTGCATCACTCTAAAGAAAGGTCAAGGCATAGCATTCATTGTGATGTACAAGAATGCATGAACAATGCCATAATTAGCCTCTCATAGCCCATCCTCACCCACAAATGTCAAAATGACAAGTTCTTGCCTTGCTTTCTCGAAGAATGAGAAGTTGCTCAAGAACAATGGATGGCAACCATTGTCATGAATGCTAAGATAGCTAATGATGGATAGGAGTCCACTTTGAATGAAAACATAATTGATGTTCATGGATTTGTGTGACTGCCTCCTCTCATGCCTTAATGGCAAAGCTTTAAGGTTGCTATATTTTGGGTGCTAAGTGACATTTATGGAAAATCACTAAATGTGAATTCCTAGCTACCAATTTTGATAACTATTTTTATGCTCTTTAAGCAATTTGGATTAACATTTTAAATTTTATTAGGTTGTGACATAAGCTATACAACCCACTGTTTATGTATAAATGTGTAAAATGTACATTGATACTATTAATAGTTAAAAGAAGCAATATACAAACAAACAAACTCATCATATCAAAATCACTCTGAATAAGAGCAACAATCAATAGCACTCACCTTCCTTCACATGAAAAATGGCCTAACTTTGGAGAATTCTCTCAAAGTAATATTTATCCCATCATGGAATCATAACATAGCAATAATTATGTATTTTAACTCACTAAACACATAAGGCATGTATTTTTCATAGGAGGGACTACCCACCTACTTTAAGCTTGGACTTCAATATTTGTCATGGTCAGTGATAGATGGTGATGGAATTTTTACCATGCTTGCTTTTATTTTCAACCATGACACTAAAACAGAAAGCATGAATGGCATATTCGGTTGGGTTGAAATAGAAGGAGAATTTGGTCTTCCAGGAGATTTAACAATTGATCAGAATGTTGTTGCGACTATCTATTTGTTGAAGGTAGCTCATTCACTTGCTTTTCTAGAAGGAGACATCGAGTGGTACTGCAATTATTCATTGCTTTCAGATGATAGTGACAATATCAGGCAGCATTAAAATGGCTTGGCTGTAGATTTTGTAAAAATGTCCAAGGTTCAAGTGCATGTTGAGTGGCTGAAATTTTCATTAACTCACACTGATGATATGCTTCGTATAGATGTTGCAGAATTGTTGTTCTTAAATCCCA
>LPNX011083262.1:3277-40941 GCA_001517045.1 Pseudotsuga menziesii
GGCCTGTTTTGTGTGCTCGATGTCACTCAATTGAATTTTCCATTGAATGTGCTTGAAAAAATGAAAAATTATTTGTCCCCCGACTGAGTCTTAAGGATTTTACCAATTATTTGATCCCGATGTAACTTAAAGTCTGAAGGAATTAATATAGCACACATACTTTCTTTACCGTCGTCTAGTTGTCGCCATTTTCCAGACTCGCAGGTTGTAAGTTGACAGGAGAATAATTCAATTTCAAATGAAATTGGAAGGAGTGAAAGTGAAAATTAGAATATTGAATGTTGACAGGAGAATAATTTAATGAAATTATAAGCAGTGAAAATTAGAATTTAAGATGCCTGTCCACTACCACGTATCAGGGAAGATCTTCCAAGGCAGGAAGAAATTGCTCCAACTACCATGAAGTTAAAGCAACTAAATGAGGATCACATTTCAAAGCTGGCTCCAACTAGCATGAATTATTCTAATATTGTTTCATAGTTAATAACTCAATTATTTTGATATTGTTTCATAGTTCATAAGGCAATTAAATGATGCATCGCATTTCAAAGCTGGTTCCAATTGCCATGAATTATTTTAATATTGTTCTATTATAAAAAACAACTAACACTGTAACAATAGTGTGCCCACAATATTTCCATCCATAGACGGTAGGATGTCAGGAACAAAATGATTAACAACAGTCTGCCCACCGTATTTTCGTCCACACAAGCTAGGATGTCGAAAATAAAATGATCATTTTATGCTTACGCAAGCTTGCCGCTGGGTCTTGGGGCACAAAGTCCCAGGCCTANTAACAACAGTCCTACCACCGTATTTTCGTCCACACAAGCTAGGATGTCGAAAATAAAATGATCATTTTATGCTTACGCAAGCTTGCCGCTGGGTCTTGGGGCACAAAGTCCCAGGCCTACGTCACCTATATAAACCAATAAGTAAGATAAATCAAAATTCAAATAATTCCCCCAAAAAAATTGATACAAACTATAGCAAAATTGATATGTTTTTGTTAAAGTTACTACAAATGAGTCCAAATAATCACCTTGACCGATTCATATATATCCCTTTGTCAAGAACATAATAATATATGACATTCTTTCATTTCATATAATCAAATAAATTAATTTCTTCGATGTTAGTTATCCTTACATTTCACAGTACTTACATGAATGAAATAAATTATTTTCTTCGGGGTTGGATATGACATTCTTGCATTTCATATAATCAAATAAATTAATTTCTTCGATGTTAGTTATCCTTACATTTCACAGTACTTACATGAATGAAATAAATTATTTTCTTCGGGGTTGGTGTACGGAGAGAATGAAAGTTATGTGTTAATTATTATTCTTGCATGTTCATTATTCTAATTATATAAAGTATGAATATTTTATAATTATTTTAAATAATATTATTAAAATTAAATAAAATATTAAAGTATTGAATCATTTAATATGAAAAAGATTGAAAAACTTATAAGGGAGATATGATATGTTTTTAATTTTAACTTATGTATTTGAAATTGATTATATATATATATATATATATATATATATATATATTAAAATAAATATAATTATATTTATTTAAAAAAATTGTAAATTAAAATAATTAAAATATTAAATTTTAATGTTTTGATGATGTATATATATATGGTAATGATAGTTATTAATGTTTATTAAAATAAACTTTGTTTTATATAAACTTTAAACAGAATAAAGAACATATTTAAGATGAGTTAAAAAGATTTAAAAAGATAAAAAAAAAAGTAAAAATTAAGTTATTATGTAAAATTTAATTTTAAGTGTATATCCATTACAATCATAAATTTATTGTTATAGTTATTTCCATATACCTAGGTTTGTTTTTTTTATTAGTTATGATTAGTCTACTCATCATGTAAAGTAAAAAAGGATTTTATTAATTCTTGAAAGATTCAATATGATAATTTTAGTTATGATTAGGTGATTCAAGAATTGCAGAAAATTTGAGTAAATTTATGATTCATAATGTAAAGTAGAAGAGGATTGTAGTTAATTCTTGAAAGATTCATTATGATAATTCTAGTTACGATTAGGTGATTCACGGATTGTACAAAGTTTGAATAAAACTTATGATTCATAATGTAAAGTAGAAGAGGATTGTAGTTAATTCTTGAAAGATTCATTATGATAATTCTAGTTACGATTAGGTGATTCACGGATTGTACAAAGTTTGAATAAACTTATGTCTTTCTTTTTTAAGGGATCAAAGAAATTATTTAGGTGTTGGTGGATAAATGGAAAGAAAGCTACATTTATCAATGAAGCATGGAAAATAGTTGGTAATGCATTCATAAGCAAATTATTATTTTTTAATATATACACTATTAAAATTGATGAATGAAAGTGGTAGGTGTCAATTTATTTAATATGAAAAACTATACATAAATTATTTTCTTTAATACTTTTAATGCTTTCATAAATTATTAATTTGATTGTTGGTGGAAAAGTTACTAATGTAATTGTTATTTAGAGAATAAAAAGTAAAAGAAATTGTGAGTCTTTAACTTGGTGGTTTTCCTTTTATCAAAGAGGTTCTAGGGTTTTTTTTAAGAAGAAAATACTTGTACTTTTTCTATTAAAAATAACTACATCCCCCCAAAATCATCATGACTTGTTAGGGTTAATGTTAAAGAAATGTAACTATGGAAGATATTCTATTTTGTATTATGATTGTTATTACCTCTTTAGGAGATGTTGTTCCTCATATTAGGGATGTCATTGATGAAATTGGTCATGTAAAGTCCTGGGGTAAAACCTCCATTGTAAGTCAGGTCAGCAATACCCACAAAATTATTATTAAAATGCATTTTTGAGTTTCCCAAAGAAATTTGACCCTAATTGGGAGGAGACGTCAAACCTGTTGGGTTATTAGACTTCTCCACTGATCAGTATAAATAGGGGAGGCACGTCACTCATTTGGACACACATAGAACTCAAGAAATTGCACTAGAGAGAAAAGAAACAGTCCATCTAGAGGAGAGAAAACAAACTAGTCTTGTTCTTTGGGTCTTACATTGTACTTGGGAGAAGTTTATATAGTGGAAGTTTTGTTGGGTTTTCTTTCCCACAAGGGTTTCCCAAGATAATATATTGTGTTCTCTTTTGTTTTGTTGTGTTTGTTATTATTTCAGTTATCCTTTGTTCTAGTTGATTAGAAAACTTAATGTGGTATCATATCCAACCTGAAAAAAGACATTGTGCAACAACTCATCCTGCAATTCAATAAGCTAGGGTTCACTATTCCGAAGACCTCCCTCCACATGTCAGATGGAAAAGAAGGTCCATTCAACTCACCCTAGGAGGGTGCATATTTATGTCGAAGTAGTTTTTCATTCTGAGGATTTTCACTTTTTGACCTATCACTACTGCTCGAAGAAACTAGGGCATCCTATTTTTCGAGGTTTTGTCATCAGATTCCAAAAAAGAAAGATACAGTTTAAATCACCTTAGGGAGGAACATCATTTCCTCCTCTCATATATACAAGTGATCTCAACTAGAAAATTAGGGTTTTTTAGTCAAACCCTAAGTCATCCTAAAGTTGGTTCCAAAAAAATTCTTTAAACTAGTAAGTACTATATCCTATCTTTCCATTCGAGGTTCTCATTCATTAAGGATGACAAACAGTACCAAGCTAGATGAAAATCTTGAGGGAGCAGATAATTTCAGAGCATGGAAGTATATAATTATGCTCATCCTTGAAGAGAATGACCTAAATGGATACATCAAAGAAGAGATCAAGGAAGCAGAGGGAGAAGAGTAAAAATCCAAGCAAAAAAAGGATATGATCAAATTCAAGAGGATCATAGCTAACTCTAATAAGGATCACTTGATCTCCCAAGTCTCCTCAAAGAATACTCCAAAGGAAGTTTTTGTTGCACTAACCAATATGTTTGAAGGGAAAAACATCAATAGGAAAATGACCTTGAGAAACCATCTCAAGGGTGTGAAGATGCAAAAGGTAGAAACCATGCAGTCATACTTATCTAAAGTATCTCAAGTTAAAGAAAAATTAGAAGCCATTTCTGACATGGTAGAATAAGCTGAAGTTGTGATGACCACTCTAATATGTGCTAGAAGAAAGCTCACAGAATTCAGTCAGATATGGGAGGAATGTGTACAAGAAGAAGGAAGGTTAGACAATAGAGAAGAAAAGTTAAATGAAGATGAAGATCAAGCTCTAGTCATGCATACAAAGAATATAATAAATAAAATGAAGGATCGAGGATCTCCTACAAGTAGATCATTATAACTCAAAAGAAGTAATATGTTTAAGGATTACTCATCCTACGAATGTTATACATGTCATAAGTTAGGACATATCTCTAGACATTGCCCACTTAACAAAAACAATTTCAAAAATAAGAACAAAAATTTCCATTCCCATACAACTAAAGAAAATGAATTAGAAGAAGAGAGGACTAGAGAGAATGAAAACTCTAAAGAAGAATATGTCTTGATATCAACCCTCACAAGATTAATATCTCATGGAAGTGATACTTGGATCATAGACTATGGTTCTTCCAAACATATGACAGGCCACAAATATTCTCTCTCATGCCTCACTTAGGAATATTATCCACACAAATTATAGCTTGGAAATAACTATCAATATCCTATTGAAGGATTGGGGGAAGCTTCCTACAAGCTGGAATCTAGTAAGTCCATGAAAATGAAAGAAGTCTTATATGTTCCAGGTCTAAAGAAGAATATTATTTCTATATAATCCCTATACAAGAAAGGTTTTAGAGTTTCCTTCGTAGATGGTGAAGTTCTTATGTGGTAAAAAGGAAAAACTATAGATGATGCAGTTGTAATAAGTATTGAAGAAGGAGGACTCTACAAACTAAAAGGGCATATAGAATCAACTTTCACAGCTTGTAATATCAATCCATGTGAACTATGGCATATAATACTTTCTCATGTAAAATACAAAGCATTACCAATTGTGAGCAAGGTAGTAACATGTCTACCAAAGATCTAGATCAACGATGAAGGTGTATGCAAAGGACGTGCTCAAGGGAAGGACACCAAGAATCCATTTCCAAGAAGTAATAGTAAAGAAAAAGGGATCCTAGAGTTTGTCCACTCATATGTGTGCGGACCAATGTCAACTACTTCCTTTAGCAGGTATGTCTATTATGTCTCTTTTCTTTATGACTACTCACGTAATACTTGGATATATTTCTTGAAAACGAAATATGAATTATTTGAAAAGTTCAAAGAGTTCAAAGCTCTTGTGGAGAATCTCTCTAAAAATAAGGTTAAGATATTAAGATCAGATAATGAAGGATAATTCACTTCAATTGAATTCAAGAACTTTTGCAAAGAAGATGGGATTAAGAGGGATCTTACTAGACCCTATAATCCTCAACAAAATGGATTAGAAGAAAGGAAGAATAGATCGATAATGGAAGTAGTCAAATCCATGATTCATGATCAAGATTTTCCCATGTATTTATGGGATGAATCAACAAAGACCATAGTCTATGTTTAGAACAAATTATCCCACAATGCACCTAGAAACAAGACTCCAAAAGAAATGTTTACTAGTGAGAAGCCTGAAGTCAGTCACCTGAATATATTTGGTTGTCCTGTTTATCTAGATGTTCCCAAAGAGAAAAGATCAAAGTTGGAACCCTTGGGAAAGAAGGGAATATTTGTTGGATATAGTGATCATTCTAAATCATACTGAATCTATATTCTAGGTTTTCATAAAATTGAGGCCAACAGATATGTCACATTTGATGAATATGAAGCTTTCAACAAATCTAGAAAGACTTATGTATATGAAGAAGAACAAGAAACTCCTAGAGTAGTAGAGATCAACAAAAAACCTATTAGAGATGAAGAAGATCCTATACCAAAAGATCAGGACATGGTAGAACCACAAGAATCTATGGAGACAGCTCATGAAACAATCTCAAAAAGGAAAAGACCAGCTTGTGCTCATGATATAATTCAAGAAGTAGAAAGATATGGTGCACCAGAAGGACGCAAGAAACTAAGACTCCACTCCAACTATGTAACATTAATGTGTAAACTTGTTGACGAATAACCTACATGTTTTGAAGAATCCTTAAAGAAGAATGAATGGATGGATGCTATGATTGAAGAATATCAATATATATTAAAGAATGATGTTTGGGAAGTGGTGCCAATACAAAATGATAAATTGATGGTCTCTTCCAAATGGATTTTTAAGACAGAATTTAGCTAATGGGAGTTTTGAAAAGTCCAGAGAAAGATTTGTCACACGAGAATTATCTCAGAAAGAAGGGATTGATTATGAAGAAAATTTTGCACTAGTAGCTAGATATACCTCAATCCAAACAATTTTGTCTTTGGCTTCCAAGATGAAATGGAAATTACATCAAATGGATGTAAATACAACCTTTCTCAATGTTGCCATAGAAGAGGAAGTGTATATTAAACAACCTCTAGGTTTTGAGATACATGACAAGAAAACATAGGTGTGCCGACTAAATGATGCATTATATGGATTAAAGTAAGCACCTAGAACATGGTATGGAGGAATTGATGACTTCCCAATGAGCCTAGGATTTACCAAAAGTAAATCAAATTCCAACCTTTAGTATAAGATTGAATATGATGGGAGCATGATATTACTACTATATGTAGATGATTTATTTTTTACAGGAAAGGAGAATCTCATCAATGGATGTAAGAAGAATCTTGCGACAAAATTTGAAATGAAATATCTTGTCATGATGCATTACTTTCTAGGTCTTGAAGTATGCCAGTTCCCAGATGAAACTTCCTAAACCAAGGAAAATATGCAGTTGAGATCCTATAGAGATTTGAGATGTTGGATTTTAAGGTAATGAACACTCTGATGGTGAAAAACCTAAAGCTCCCAAATTATGACTCTTCAGAAAGAATAGATCTCACACTATATAGATAGATTATTGACTCACTGGTGTACTTGACAAATACAAGACCAGATATATGTTTTGTCATGAACACATTAAGTCAGTATATGGTAGAACCTAGGCATGTTTACCTAGTTGTAGAAAAACATGTGATGAGGTACCTAAAGGGTACATTGGATTATGGCCTCACATATACAACTGATTGTGAGTTTATATTATGCAGTTACACTGATTCAAATTGGGAAGGAAGTGTTGAAGATAGAAAAGAGCATTTCAGGATGTTGTTTCTGTTTGGGATCATGTGTGAGCTCATGGCTTATTAGAAAGAATAACAATGTTGTGTTCAGTGAAACAGAGGTTGAATACATTGCAACATGTTCAGCCTGCAGTGAAGCAGTATGGTTTCACAAATTATCGACATGATTGTTTGATACCAAAATGGATGCAACTAATATTTATTATGACAACCATAGTTGTATCAAGTTAATAGAGAACTCGGTGTTCCATGATAAGTCAAACCTCGTAGAGATAAAGTATCATTACATCTAGGATATGGTGGAGAGAAGGGCCATAAATCTCCAATATGTTCCTATAGAGGAATAAGTTGCAGATGTGTTAACTAATCCTTTGTATCGTGTGAAGTTTGAATGTTTTAGAGACAATATTGGTGTAAACTGAAAGGATCTCCCTGGAAAGAGGGAGTGATGATAATAATTTTTATTGATGATGAGATGGAAGCTTAGTATATATGTGATCAAGTGCATATAGATAATGTTGTGTTCTGGCATTCATTTGCAGATGTTGTGGTCCTGCATTCATTTGCGGACATTGTGGTCTGGCATTCATTTGCAGATATTGTAGTCCTGCATTCATTTGCAGATGTTGTGGTCTAGCATTCATTTGCAAATGTTGTGGTTTGGAATTCATTTTCAGACGTTTTGGTCTCGCATTCATTTGCGAACGTTGTGGTCCTGCATTCATTTGTAGATGATCCAACATCTTTTGATGTTGTGGGGGATCTCGTATTAAGTTGTGATGTTATGTTTATTGAAGGTGATGTTCAGGATAGGGATACCTGTAATGATATGTGATACTCATGAAAATGTGAGGAGATGTGATGATTGTGATGATGTGATTCTCGTGATGATGCGATGAGATGTGATGCTCGTGATGATGTGATGAGATGTGATGCTCGTGATGATGTGATGATATGTGATGCTCGTGATGCTGTGGTGAGATGTGATGCTCGTGATGATGTGATGAGATATGATTCTTGTGATGATGAAATGAAGATGTGATGCTTGTAACGATGCAACAAGATGTGATGCGATGAGCATGACATAATGATCGAGATGTGATGCTCTATGATGGAAACATTCCACAGATAATGATAATGTTGTTATAGTTGTGAAAACTTCCTATGACGTATAAACTTACCAGTCAGTTGTACAGATGTATTATTGTGTTATAGAATACCCTCCTTCTTAAGAGGGAGTGTTAAAGGAATGTAACTATAGAAGATATTCGATTTTGTATTTTATTGTTATTACCCCTTTCAAAGATGTTGGTCCTCGGATTAGGGATGTCATTGATGTAATTTGTCATGTAAAGTCCGGAGGTAAAACCTCCATTGTAAGTTGGGTCGGTAGTACCCACAAAAGTATTATTAAAATGTATTTTTGAGTCTCCCAAGGCAAGTCGACCCTAATTGGGAGAATTCAGCCCTGTTGGGTTATTAGGCTTCTCCACTTCTCAATATAAATAAGGGAGGCAACTCACACATTTGGACACAAACATAACTCAAGCAGTTGTGCTAGAGAGAAAAGAAACAGTCTATCTGGAAGATAGGAAGTAGTCTAGTCTTGTTCTTTAGATCTTACATTGTACTTGGGTGAAGTCTATATAGAGGAAGTTTTGTTGGGTTTTCTTCCCCATGATAAACAATTGTGTTCTCTTTTGTTTTGCTATGCTTGTTATTCTTGTAGTGATCCTTTGTTCTACTTGATTAGAAAGCTTAACAGTTAAGTATTATATAAGTCTGCAATATCAAAATTTCCAATACATAATGGTTCATAACATAGAGGATCTAAAAAGACTCACAAGCCTAACATCCCCTTACAAAAAAAAAGACAAGGACCATGTCCAAAAAACTTACAAAACCATTTGAAAGGTATCCTTCACTCTAATACATCTACATAATCAAAAAAATAAAAATGAGCCATTGTCCTCCACAAAAGACCTGTAGCAGAAGTAAGAGCCTCTTTTGAGACAAAATCAACTTCCTTATTTTCCTCTCTATAGATATGCTTGAGTTCAATATTCTTAAGCAAAACCAAGAGGTATTGAATCCTGGAACACCACTGATGGAGAGATAGAACGTGCAAAGGCTAGATCTTATTTTCTCATCTTATAATCATAAGGAGTCTCCAAATATACTTAAGGAGTCAATGCAAAGAAGAGTGAAAAATTTTATAAGACACCATAAAGCTAAAAGTTCTACTTTGGTATCTGTTCCATTCCCAAAATTAAGTCTAAGTATGGACAAATTCTCATCATTTATCCTAAAAATTGCTCTAGCACCACATCTTCCATCTTTAGCCACTCCATAAAAAAATCCCGAGGCCATGCCTACAACTGAAAAATGTTGGACCTCGGCCTGTCTATTGGACTAAATATTAATTGCAGCCACTTCATATTCTTTGTACAAGTTTATAGCTCTCACAGCACTAGAAAATATATTGATTGGTTTACCTTAAAAAAAACTTTGTTCTTGGTCTTCCAAATTTCCTAGCAAATAAAAGATGGAAGAAGTTTCCACTCCAAACCATTTTTTAACCAATTTAAGAAGCTATATTTCATAGTCTGATTTCCCCAAGGTTGTTGCAATTTGTAGTGTCCTAGAATGTAGGGTTCTTAATAACTATAATGCCCAAGTTATATAATAAATAGAATAATAATAAATTTAATGATATTGCTATATAATAAAAATTACATTAGACATATAATAATTAAATTAGCACAGTGGGGGATTATATAAAAATTTACCAAAGCAAGAATAATGCATGAAAAGTATCCCTACATGGATGAGAAGTGGAGTTGTCCATGCAAGAGGGGAGATAACTCCATTTAAAGAGGTTTCTTAGGATGAGGAGGGGGATTTTTGGTTTTGGGGAAAAGGAGTATTATAGGAAAGGAGAAAATTGACCAAGGTTTTGGGGTGATAAATGAAATTTATGCAGGGAATTTTTGAGAAGAGGGATTTTGCATTGCTGGATTTTACCAATGGGAAATTTTTGTTAGCATAACTTACTGGTTGGAGCTCGAGGGCTCACAAATTTAAGTTGAAGGGTTTGGTTGGGAGGTGAGTGGTACCCAATATTTCAGTAGGGAAATGACTGACACGAATACATACTGAAGGACCTAGCATGGATGCATCCTCGAGGACTCAAGGTATTGTTGCATACTGAAGGTAAGTTTAATTTTTTTCCTATTTAGCTAAGGAAGTTAATATAAATTTTATGATATTTATTCCTATAATTTTTACCTGTAACTATCATGGATAAATCAATAGTAAAAAATGTTTAAGAATAACATAAGATATTGGGTTTAAAAAAAAACCCAATTAGCTATTTCATCTAGTATCAGATCCTGGTTAGATTTAGTACCACGAACCAGGGTTTAAAAGAAAAATGTTGTTGTTTCCATTTAAGCTGTATTGGGCACATTATTGTTCGAATATATTTGTAGTGGTTTTTGTATATCTTTCTTTTCTGGATCATATGGATATAATGGATTATTTCGACTTGTTCATTAGAAAATAGATCAGGCGATGCGTGATTTTGCAGTTTTATTATACTTTATATTTAACGAGTAAAACAGTTATGTTTTTCCACATATACTTGTTTTCTATTCTATCTTCCAAATTTCACCCATACACAGCTCATGAAATCCTACCGTGTAATTATAACTCCATATTCCATGTATCATAAGTAGCTACAAGACCAAACAAGTGACAACATGCGATATGATAGCTTTTGTTTATGACAACACAAAATATAAGCAAATCATTAGTTATTTAAATCTCTACCCGTCTAACATATGGATTTGAGATAAATTCTTTAAAGATTGCCTCATCTAACATATGGATTTGAGATATATATAATGCTCATTATGAATTGTGATGTTCTGACCATGATGTTATGTTCTTAAGTGTTGTAATGGTGCCTTTAGAAACCACCTCTTAGATTCTTGGGATATTATTCCCTTGTTTTCTTTTAGTTATGTTCAATAGTTGGTGGCTAAGAGGTTCCCCAATAGTCATTAGCCATATTCTTAAAAATTTTGGTCACCTCCTATAGGTTAACCATAGCATGGCCCAAAAATCATTTAGGCTCTTTCCCTCTTCTCCTATCGAGATATATTCTATCATCTAGATCTACTAGTCTAGTCTTCGAGGGGACCCAAACATCGTTCACATTTTTGTCCAAGTCTTCTATGACACAAAACAAAGTCTCTGAGTCAATGAAATTTCTTTCTTTTAGGAATAAAGAAAACTCAGAATCAAAAGCAACAAAGTATGTGAGTATGGTGGTTTCATATGAGGGTTTAACATTATCAAGTATTTGATGATACAACTTCTAATCGAGTGGTGAATGCTATAACAATTTCACTATTGTTCCTCTTCAAGGCGTTGAACTCGATTAGGAATCTCATGGATAATTTTAGGGGAAAATCGTCTCCCATGAGAAAAATTAAGGGCTTTAAACTTTTCTATGGGCGAATGTTTTACATAGAAGAAGTTATTTAAAATTATAATTAATTATCCCACTATTTATTAAAAATATATATATATATATATATATATCCAAAACTGTTTAGCCCAACCGTATTTGTGTTGAATAATAAGGAAAAACTATTTTTATGCCCACTTAAAATTTCCTGCCACCTCCCATTTGCCTCTGATTTACTACTATGGAAGTTTGTAGAGCCCCATTCGTCCCTGATTTATGGCTATGGAAGTTTCGAGAGTACCATTCACCCCAATATTAGGTTATTAGTAAGTGGATTGCATGTGTTTCTACTCCCTTATCAATCAAGCAATCCACATAGGTGATGCATCAAATTTATTTGTCTTCGTCATAAATGGACAGCCAGGAGATCTGTATCCGTGCACTACACAGAGTATCAAGTCTTTCATTGTACCACAAATGAGAGGCTAAGGGTCAAAAATCTTATCAATCAACCAAACCATATACTTAATTATTTTATTAAGATATATGTTACCATTGCATTTTAGGTTTTATCTAGAAGAATTGTACAACACTCCAAGCTACGATATCACAATCTTAGATATCCATACTCCTTTTTAATCTTGAATGCGTCGTGTATCTTACTAGTGGTAGTAGGTAGTGGAAGACATTATTTCTTATGGAACATTGTAGTGTATATTTTCTATTTTCTTCATTGGGGAAATATTGTTTTGGGCAACATTATCATCAATTGTATTACTCTTGATTAATCATTTTGTGTATATTTGAAATAATCATTTCGCCAATAGTTGTTGATAACATCTATTATCTAACTCCCTTTTTGGTGCCACAATATAGGTATCATTAATTTGGGTCCATGCAATGTAATGTAAGTCATCTTGGTTCGAAAAGAGTGTAGTGTAGTTAACGTATCTAGTTTTTTTGCGTGGAATTTTCTTAATTTACATAGATATGTCGTATCAAAATTTACGGTATCAAACCACACAAAACTAGTGCTTCGTGCCAGTTTCTCGAGCCTCACTGATCGTTCACTCTCCCAATCTTTTTGATACAAACATTGAGATAAGGAAATGACATCCAATTACATACAATTGATTTCAGAGAAAGAAGTGGTACAGTAAAACATGAAGAGAAAAGGGATAAAAAATAATGTACTTGGAACTATAAATTGAACTAACATTAACCAGTAAGTTCAAATTCGGTTTTACTTATTAAACACTTGTGATGACAGAAATGAATAAGTAGACTATCCAAGGCACTCTTACTAGCTTTCCTCGGAGGACCTGTATCTGGGAGGAAGGTGGAGACATAATCGGATGACTACATTATTGTCCTGTCGCATGGGGGGTAAGATTAAAGAACACCCATGATTCTTTACTATGGATGCATAACAAAAAGAATGGGGGTTACATCTTCCCTGGCATATGAGCTAATTGTATCTGCTCATGAGTCACTCTCCACAAACAAAACGATGGTGCAGATCTGGAATATCCCTTTAAAGCTTAAATGTTTCGTATGGCTCATTTTGGAAAACCGCATCAACACATTGGATATTTTATCAAGGAAAGGGTGGATTGGCCCGAGTCGATGTTGTCTCTGTTTGAACGTTCAGGAATCTATCAATCACATCTTTGTTTCCTGCTCGTTTGTAAGAAATGTCATTGAACAACTCAACAGCTTTTATGGCCATGAAATTACTTGGACGCTCTCGTCGATCCTCGGGAACATTGAGGATTGGTATCAGAAAACCGGGGTGAGCTCGCACCTTATATGGAACATTTGGATCACCCGTAACTCTAATATATTTGAAGGCAGGAAATTCAGGGATGATTCCACTTGTGTTAGGATTCCGGACCAGGTGAAATGTATCCTCTAATCATAAAAGAAAAAAAACAAGGATAGTTTGTGCTCTGTCAGATCTCCATTATCCACGTGGTTTTTTCGATGGAGCCGCAAAGAACAATTTGGGTGGTGCTGGTATTGTGTTTGGAATCAGTGAATCTCACTCATTCTATCTAAACTTAGGAGGTTGATTCAACACCATCACTAGAGAGGAATTGGACTTACTTTTCTTCGCTGCTGAAATTGGAATTCCCTCCCTTCATATTTATGGTGACTCTGTTGTAATTATCAACTGGGAAAATGATAAAGCTTCTCTCACAGTACTTGATCTGGATGGTTGGTGTTCAAATATATCCATTCTCAAAGCATCTTTTCTCTCACTAGAGTTTTGACACATCTTCTAAGAACACAATTAGAAGGAAGACTGCTTATCTAAGGAAGCGCTTAGCCTCCAGCATTTTGTCCTTCCTGAGTACTTCGAAGGTTGTATTACTGGGGGTGATATTCAAATCTTCTACATCTCTCATGATATATTATACATCTCTCATGATATATTATACAGTTGGGTTATACATGCTTGTTGGCATTTTATCAAAAATTTAGATGTATTCAGCCTCCATGGATGAAGGTCATCTCTTTATGATTAGCCGACTCCCCAAGGGCTTCCATGGATACTTAGCCTGGTTTATTATTGTGTTCCTAGTGGTACCTCTATACCTCTACTCGAGAAACGTGTTTTCCTTTGTATCTGTAACATTTTGTTAAGCTTTGTTCTCTGGTATTGTCTTCTCACAGATGTTTGGAGGTTTTGATTATCACCGTTGAGATGTAACCATTATCGTTTAATTCTTATGAATATCAAGGTTAAGCTATTTTTCTTCTTAAAAAACCTTATATTGTTTATGTATTTCCCATAAAGAGTGATAAAGAAAACTATGTTTCCTAAGAGTGACTTTAAAGGTTTCTTTAAATTACTTTGAAGATGGAAATTAAAATATTGATATTTAGATTGAAAACATCTTCAAATGAGATAAATAAATTGAAAGGTAACTTGTATAAAATGTAATTCGATAATTTTTTTAGCATGTTAGGTTTAATATTACATTTTTTTAATACAAGGAAAAGTGGTATAATTTAGTTTATATGAAGTTTTGCTTTTGATGAGTAATGAATTAGATTTTATGAATATATAAAAAGGAAGGATAAACAAAGATAAACTAATGAATAAGTTAATTTTAAAGTTTATATGTATTTTTACTTTCTAAAATTTTGACAAATTTTGTTTTTTTAGTTTTTTTTAATGAGTAATGAGAATATATAAATATATAAAAATGAATATGACAAATTTTGTCTTCATAGTTTTTTTTATGAGTAATAAGAATATATAAATATATAAAAATGAATTTAATAAATAAAAATAAACTAAGAAACAAGTAAATCCTAGAGCTAATGGATCTTTTTCCTTTCTAAAATTACAATCATATATTGACAATTATTTTTCTAAAACAATAAGGAAATGTTATTTTATGGATTTTTAGTAACACTTGCATGTTTTATAAATGCCACATATATTTAAATCATTAACATTTAGAAGTTATATAAAGTGTTTTATTTATTTATGTAAGTGCATCTCTAAACCAAAACTAATAATACATATAGACTTTTTACTAGGGTACTCAACCATAAATTTATGTATAAATACATTTGTAGACATATAGGTGAGAACTCTAAGAAATTTACTTTCCATTGATGGTTTGTATTGCACCATCTATATATTCACTAACATAGAAATATTTTTGTGTTTGGATCATAATACCTTGTTAATATTCATAGTCTTAGGAGGAATGCGGCAACTAAGGTTATGGTTCAATCCCCAAGTCATCTAGTGATGGATGCGCATTCTAATGGAAATCCACTAAGAGATGCATCTAGAAAAGGGATGGATATTAACTTAGAGATCATATATGACTGAATTAATGCATGTAGACACAATTATGAGTGCTTAAATCCAAGTACATGGTAGATGGAACACTTGAAAAAACATGAGAAAACCAATGGATTCCATAGATTTAACTAGGATCCATTTTTCACCTAGAGGGACTTTGGACAGTTGGTTATTATAAAAACTATCCCTCAACGCAAAAATCTAAGTGAAAACATCGTTTCCCTATTTATCAATGGAAGTGAGGCTTGGAAATTTGTATTTAGACACATAATCAATTATGCTTCCCACTTGAAAAGGGTGTTTGATGGGGATTTTTTCTTCATACCTTTTTCATTTTTGCTTCTCACATGTTAAATTTTTTCACCTTTATTTTATGAAGTGTATGCAATTCTTAGGAGTGTACTAAACCCCATTTATATTGGGTATATATATACCTCCAAATCAATGAATTTTTTAATAAGAAATTGGTGTACTGGTACACCCTTGTTATATTTGAACAAAACCATTAGGTTGAAACTTTAAATATTTTCTTGCAAAGGAATCCACCCTACTAACTATTTTTTTACCATGGAAAATATTAATTAGAGTTATAATTAAAATAAAATATCAACAATTTACAACATTTTAAATCCAAAAAAAAACATCAATAATTATTTTTCATTATCTCAAAGGAATCATCAGAACCCAAAGAATGCGCAAACTATGACACAAACAAGTTAGTATGCTCATTGTATAGAAAAATAATGATGCACACATAGTAGGATTATACAAACAAATAAACTCAAAAACTTAAAATATAAAATGATAAAAATATAGAACGACATGAAAAAAAATTATAAATACATTACAAAAACGAACATAATCGGTATATAAAATGGCCTTAGAAAATATGTGGATATACCTATTGTTTAGAACAAAATTGTGTCCTCATATTGTTGATTCTACTGATTGTACAATAGCAGGAGTCATTCTTTGGTCTTGTGAGTAATATCAAGACAGTAGACTTGTGAGTAATATCTTCATATATTGAGGTGGGATGCTAGTAATGAAGTCTTGTGAGTAATATCAAGTCTCTAGACTTGTGTCTAATATCAATTCGGACTTGTGAGTAATATCATGTCAAGTATTCTCATAGATGGTACCTTATGAGATGGACCTTCAGTTATGGAGGTGAGTTTGGGAGTAATATCAAGATGGTTCTTGTGAGTAATATCAAGACAGTAGACTTGCGAGTAATATTAAGCCATACTAATATCCTCATTGTTTTGATGTGTCATACCTTACTTGGTAAAGTGATTATACTATGTGATGTATTACTAACCATGGTCATTCGATATGGATAAATATATTAAGTCTCCTCTAGAGATTGATCACTTCTAGATTGAATTAATTTAGCATATGACTATATGGTATGGGGTAATATATATGATCATCAGTATCCGTGACAACTCTTTTGAGTATAATATGATATGATAGATGATTAAACATAGACCATGGAGTAGGATAAAGAAGATAAGGCATAAAGAAAGATAATTTGGATTTTCCATACAAATGATTGAGTAAACTCAAGTTATAAAGCTTTATTTAAATATGAATGCCTCAATCATTGCTTTTGATAATGCATTAGTTGAAATTTTAATGTATGCAATCATTTCAATAAAGAAGAACTCGGTGCTCATCAATTAGCATGATTTAGTTAATTAAGTGTAATCAAAAGATGGACTAGTCAACTAAAGTTATTACACTTTAGTTAGACTAAATGTATGACACTTTAGTTTGCATGGATGACACTAGAGTTGAAGCACCATGAAACTTAAGTTATCCTGCTAGATTTGTGGTCATGCATTCAGTTAAAGATTGAGTTCAGTTCACATTTAGTTAACTCAGTTGATATTTAGTTAAGTCAGTTAAAATTTAGTTCAAGTCAGCTCACTTTTGGATCAAGTCAGTGAAACTTCAATTAATTTTAATTGAGAGGGCACGTGTTTTCTGCATGCTAGGTGTTTTGGTTTGCTATTAATATGCTACGCATATGGAAAGTTCACACAGTTGTGACAATTGATCTCCCTTATATATTGCTTTGTTTTATTATCGGGAAATTTGCTTATGTTGTAAAAGTCATTCTCTTCAATCTATCTATTATACTCTGAAGAATTGTTGGGGGTTTTCATCCTCTCTATTATGAGGATTTTCCCCAGGGTAAATCTTGTGTTATGGATGAATTATTGTGTGTGACTTAATTGTTAGTTATTACAGGTCCTCAACGTATCACTGATAAAATTTTTAAAGTTCAAGAATATCCATTATTGCTCAAAACATTAACATGGTCGCAGAGCATAGGGCGTGAAGGAGCTTATTTTTTCCCATGCAAACTAAATCCTACGTGATCTTGAGGAGTTGAGAAAAATCTTGGATCCATGGCACCAATTTTTGTTCAACTTGAAGAACAAGTTGAAGGTACTTCCAACTTCAACACATGGAAGGAAAGGTTGTAAAGAATTCTTGAGGAGCATGACCTAGATGCCTACGTGAACTCATTGAGTGAGGATCCTTCATTAAACACAAGGAAATTAAAGAGCAATTCAATATGCACCATTCTCATCACTTTTCAAGAGACAAATTTCGTGGATTATTTTTTATCAGTTTGTGAGGAATCAGCCAAAACCGTTCAAAACCCCGCTTCCCAAATGGGCCAATTTAGCTGATTAGTGAGCATATTTAAAAATATCACAACTATTTGAGAGATACGATCAAGTCTTTGAAGATGAAATTTTCAAAATTCGTGTTATGGTTGTCTTTCCAAAACTAGACAACTTGGTTGAAAAACCCAAGGATTTGTGGTTTGGATATTATCCTTATTCAATGGATCTTGTGTATAATGAGAACCTAAGAGAGTTGAGAACTCATACAAATAATATGATTATCATTGGAAGAATTTTTTATTGAAGAAGAGCATTCACTCCAGGTTGCATGGGATCCAGTTTCTCCATGCAGAGATTCACTACCTCCTATATGCACTCAAATTTGCAAAGAGATCAAGACCGAGGGACTCCAATGATCTCTGCAAAGAAGCAGAGATCAATAGGGAGCACACAAAATAATAAAATATAAGTCTATGTATTTTGTTTATTATACGCTCTTTATATCTATATGCTTTTGAATGTTTTCATTACAGTCATATAGAAATTCATATTCTTTGGAATAGGAATTGAGGGCATATATGTAGGTTGTCTTTCATTTATTGGCAGATAACAAAATTCATAAGATATGAATATAAAGCATGCATATTCATAATATATGAATATAGAGCTGCATGATTGTTTCATAAGATATGAATATAAATCATGCATGATTTATTCATGATATGTGAATGTTGGGATGCATGATTGTTCATAAAGATATGAATATAGAGTTGTATGATTATTCATGAGATATGAATGTTGTGATGCATAATTATTTGATTATCATATTTGTTTATAAAATCAGATTTTGTTTCATTACAATCTGTATTCCTAGGATTATGAATAATGTTATGGTATGAACATGATTAAAATCATATGTTACAATCTTTCTATTTATTGGTAAATATTAAACTCATGTTAACAATAATTAGGGGTTTCATAAATCTTCATGAGATATAAATATAAGATTGATATAAAACTGCAAAATATTAATGAGGTTATGTCGAAACATTTATTTAATGTGCACATAACTATATGAACCACTGAAAATACTTTGAAGTATTCATGTGATTAAAATTGACAAAAAATGGTTATACTCAAACATTGGTTAAAATGTTTTGCATGTCAGTATGTGGTGTTTGTCATTTTATTGAAATGACTGGATTATGCAAGGTTGCTAATAACTCGATTGAATTTGGATTGTAGGGAAAAACTATATTCCCTGACCTACAAGGAAACATGACATGTATTGAATGAAGAGTAATTCTGATGGTTGATCCTGAAAGAGAGCAGGGTGCTATGAAGCAAGAAGCTTCTGGTAGCAGAATGAGAGGTTCCTATGTATTAGGAAGAAGTCAAAATAGAAGTCATAACCCTATTCTTAGATATTTTAAGACTTTTAAAGATAATGAAATAATCTTATTTACATAAATGTGTCAAGAAGAGATTAAGGCATAAATGAGCATGAATTCTCTGTGATGGAGGACCCATATTATGATTCTCACATCTTGATGGTGAGAGGGAGTAGCTAGATTCACTAATTCCTAAAGAAACCAGTAAAAACTGGTTGATGTGTGTTATGTTAAAATGAGACCTACATAATTCTCATATTCTAAAGTAAGATGAGAACTGTATTCAAGAATCTTATTATGATTCTTATGATTAGTGGTGTGGTAGTCACTAGACAAAAATTTTCCTTAGTTAAGGAAAATGTGTAGTAAAAGAGCCTGAAGAGTTTGAGGATGATGAAATCTAAATCCATGGACACACATATGAAGATAAATATAAAATTTTATAATCCTCATTTCGTATTTGGAGGATCTCAAGTTAGTTGAGATGTATTTGGTTATTCACAGGTCCAGTTATCACCTATGCTAAATTTGAGGATTTTTGTAGATGCATCCACACTAATTCCCCTGTAAAAGAGTAAGCCGATGAAAAATGAGGGGTAAGGAAAAAACGTTTCATGTCTTATGACCTAAATGTATGCAGAAAAGGGTATGGTGATTTATTGCAACCATGAATAGTATATGGTAGAACCTTGACAAATACAAGACCAGATATATGTTTTGTCATGAACACATTAAGTTAGTATATGGTAGAACCCAAGCATGTTCACCTAGATGTATCAAAACATGTGATGTGGTACCTAAAGGGTACATTAGATTATGGCCTCACATATACAACTGATTGTGAGTTTAGATTATGCAGTTACACTGATTTAGATTGGTAAGGAAGTGTTGAAGACATAAAAGAGCACTTCAGGATGTTGTTTCAATTTGGGATCATGTGTGATATCATGGATTAGTAGAAAGCAGAACAATGTTGCGTTCAATGCAGTGAAGGTTGAATACATTACAACATGCTCAGCCTGTAGTGAAGCAGTATGGCTTCACAAATTATTGACATGATTGTTTGATACCAAAATGGATGCAACTAATATTTATTATGACAACCAGAGATGTATCAAGTTAACAAAGAACCCAGTGTTCCATGATAAGTCAAACCACATAGAGATAAAGTATCATTACATCCAAGATATAGTGCGGAGAAGGGCCATAAATCTCCAACATGTTCCTATGGAGGAATAAGTTGCAGATGTGTTAACTAAGCCTTTGTCTCATGTGAAGTTTGAATATTTTAGAGACAATATTGGTGTAGTCTGAAATGATCTCCCTGGAAAGAGGGAGTGATGATAAGAATTTTTATTGATGATGAGATGACAGCTCAGTATATATGTATTCAAGTTCCTATAGATAACGTTGTGTTCTGGTCTTCATTTGCAGACGTTGTGATCCTACATTCATTTGCGTACGTTGTGGGATAGCATTCATTTGCAGACGTTGTAGTCCTACATTCATTCATGGATGTTATAGTCTAGCATTCATTTGCAAACATTCTGGTTTGGCATTCATTTTCATATGTTTTGGTCCTACATTCATTTGCATACAATCCAACATCTTTTGATGTTGTGGGGGATCTCGCATTAAGTTGTGATGTTGTGTTTATTGTAGGTGATGTTCACAATAGGGATACATGTGATGATATGTGATACTCGTGACAATGCGACGAGATGTGATTCTTATGATGATGCAATGGTCGTGATGATGCGATGAGATGTGCTGCTCGTGTTGATGCGATGAGATGTGATGCTCGTGATGCTGCAGTGATATGTGATGTTCATGATGATGTGATGAGATGTGATGCTCGTGATGCTACTGTGATATGTGATGCTCATGATGATGCGATGAGATGTGATGCTCATGATGATGAAATGAAGATGTGATGCTTGTAATGATGCAACGAGATGTGATGCAATGATCATGAAATAATGATTGATATGTTATGCTCTGTGATGGCAACATTCCACGGATAATGATAATGTTGTTATAGTTGTGAAAACTTCCTATGACATATAGAATTACCAGTCAGTTGTACAGATGTATTATTGTGTTATAGAATACCCTCCTTTTTAAGAGGGAGTTTTAAAGGAATGTAACTACAAAAGATATTTGATTTTGTATTATTATTGTTATTACCCATTTTAGATATGTTGGTCCTTCGGTTAGGGATGTCATTGATGTAATTGGTCATGTAAATTTTGGAGGTAAAACCTCCATTGTAAGTCGGATCAATAGTACCGACAAAATTATTAGTAAAATGTATTTTTGAGTCTCCCAAGGCAAGTCGACCCTAATTTGGAGAAGTGAGGAATTAGTATAAATAGAGAGTGATCCTCTCTATTTATCACACACTCACTCACACTCGGTTTTAGTGCATAGCTGATGGAGAAGAATTTTATGGGGTTAAAAGGAAAGAGGCTACTACTGTCGAGAGATCATCTTACTATTTTGGGGTTTTACTTTTGGTGGTGATTCTATCTCTGAGGAAGTTGCGGAGTTTTCTCCATTTATGGTTTCCCTGAGGAAAAACATTGTGTTCATTGTCTCTTGTGTTTGATTGATGTACTTGTTATTCTCTCAGTTAAAGATCCTAACATAATGCTAGCTTGAATAATAAAAATCTAAGACTCCACCGATCAATTTAAATAGGGGAGGCAACTCACTCATTTGGACACAAACATAACTCAAGCAGTTGTGCTAGAGAGAAAAGAAATGGTATATCTGGAGGATAGGAAGTAGTCTAGTCTTGTTCTTTGAATCTTATGCTGTACTTGGGTGAATTCTATATAGAGGAATTTTTGTTGGGTTTTCTTCCGCATGAGGGTTTCCCATGATAAACCGTTGTGTTCTCTTTTGTTATGTTTTGCTTGTTATTTTTTAGTGATCCTTTGTTCAACTTGATTAGAAAACTTAACAGTTAAGTATTATATAAGTCTACAATATCAAAATTTCTAGTACATAATGCTTCATAACATAAAGGATCTAAAAAGACTCACAAGCCTAGCATCCCCTTACAAAAAAAAAGATAAGGACTATGTCCAAAAAACTTACAAAACCATTTGAATGGTATCCTTTACTCTAATACATCTACATAATCAAAAAAAAGAAAAATGAACGATTGTCCTCCATAAACGACCTGTAGCAGAAGTAAGAGCCTCTTTTGAGACAAAATCAACTTCCTTATTTTGCTCTATATAGATATGCTTGATTTCAATATTCTTAAGAAAAACCAAGAGGTATTGAATCCTGGAACACCACTGATGGAGAGATGGAACTTGCAGAGGCTAGATCTTATTTGCTCAATTTATAATCATAAGAGAGGCTCCAAATATACTTAAGGAGTCAATGACAAGAAGAGTGAAAATTTTTATAAGACACCATAAAGCTAAAAGTTCTACTTTGGTATTTGTTCCATTCCCAAAATTAATTCTAAGTATTAGGGCTGATGCACAATCATGGACTCCTTTAAAGACACTTTAGATGCCACATAATACTGGAATAAACAAAAAAATCTGACTTTAGGTGACAATTAAGGGTACTTCCCTAACTTATTTGAAGATGAAGTAAAGAGAGAAACGATAGGTAATTGAATTAGCTTTCATAATATATAGCATTTATGCAGAGAAAATGTGTGTAAATGATTATAAAATTAGTTTCCATGAAAGTGGGTTTTCAAATTTTCAGCACATCTTAACATATATGTTTGTGAGGGTGCAGCAATATATGAGGTAAATGATGTCCATTTGGGATAAAATATTGCAGACATATAAAGGACATATGGGCCTAGTGCAACACTATTTATTCGGAATTTTTCATGAATTATTTTTTTTATTATTAATTATTGAAGTCAGAAAAGTTTGAAATTAAAACCTTATGTGTGGGTGCAACGCTTTAGGGGCAAAAATTAATGAAATCCTTGATTTCTTAATATAAGATCGTAGAGCTTGATCTCGTCTAGTGCACCGTATAGTTTTTTTGGGAAATGGTGATGGAAATCAAAAGTTATATAACAAACAATCGATGTATGTATTTTCAAAAACTAATGTGTGTCATTTAGAAAAATAATTATAAATAAATAAAACATAGTTTTGAAGGAAAAAATTACATATTCAGAATCGTCATTTCGTACTCTACAATATCATACATTTTCATAAAAAAATATTATGTATGCCATATCAAAACATGCCATCTAATCTGAGCATATTGATAAAGTTCTAAAAGACAAGCAATATCCCTGGTTGATTTGTCCTAGCTAATAGGTTTGGTATTTTGAAGCTACTTCCAAACCTAATGCCAAACCTTAATCCTGCCAATTATTTAAATTTTAAAATAATGCATATGCGATATAATGCATATGCGATATAGCTTATTCATATCGCATATGCGATATAACACATATGCGATATGAATAAGCTATATCACATATGCGTTATAGATTATTCATATCGCATATGCGATATTAATATGCTGTAACGCAGATGCGATATATATAATTATGCTCAGAGCTAATTTATGTGGCATGGCTTCTAGATTCACAATGTCACTAGCTACTTTGAAGTTGTATGGGTGGTGGGTTCCCACTATAGATTACTTCATGGAAGTTCTTTAATGTTGCTAGCATAATTGAACTAGGTAAATTCTAATGGTGCTATGGGTAAATTTTAACTAATTTTTTTTTGTCCTAACGCATCATTGTTCACCACCCTCATCCTCATCATCATCACCACCCTCATCCTAATCATCATCATCATCATCATCATCATCACCCTCATCCTCATCTTCATCATCATCATCATATAGTCATCCTCCTCCTCCTCCTCCTCATCATCATCATTGTTCATCATCATCGTCATCACCATCATCCTCATCCTCTTCATCATCATCATCACCCCCCTCCTCCTCATCATCATCATCACCCTCATCCTCATCTTCATCATCATCATCATATAGTCATCCTCCTCCTCCTCCTCCTCATCATCATCATTGTTCATCATCATCGTCATCACCATCATCCTCATCCTCTTCATCATCATCATCACCCCCCTCCTCCTCATCATCATCATCACCCTCATCCTAATCATGATCATCATGGTCATCATCATCATCATCATCATCACCCTCATCCTCATCACCATCATCATCATCCTCATTTTCATCATCATCATCACCCTAATCCTCATCAGCTTCATCATGATCATCCTCATCATCATCACCGTCATCATCCTCATCCTCATCAACCTCATCATCATCGTCAACCTCATCATCATCATCACCCTCATCATCATCATCACCGTCATCATCCTCATCCTCATCATCATCATCATGGTCATCATCATCATCATCATCATCATCACCCTCATCATCATCATCACCCTCATCCTCATCATCATCATCATGGTCATCGGCATCATCATCATCATCATCATGGTCATCATCACCCTCATCCTCATCCTCCTCCTCCTCCTCATCATCCTCATCCTCATCATCCTCATCACCCTCATCCTCATCAGCTTCATCATGGTCATCATCACCATCCTCCTCCTCCTCCTCATCACCCTCCTCCTCCTCCTCATCATCATACTCATCCTCCTCCTCATCATCACCATCATCCTCATCATCATCTTCATCATCACCCTCATCCTCATCATCATCATCACCCTCGTCAGCATCGTTCATCACCCTCATCCTCACCATCATCATCATCTTCATCGACAGCCTCATCCTCATCATCATCATCATATTCATCATCATCCTCATCATCACCATCATCCTCATCATCATCTTCATCATCACCCTCATCCTCATCATCATCATCACCCTCATCCTCATCATCATCAACCTCGATCCTCATCATCATCGTTCATCACCCTCATCCTCATCATCATCATCATGGTCATCATCATCATCATCATCATCATCATTGCCATCATCATTATCATCCTTGTCATCATCATCATGGTCATCATCTTCATCGACACCCTCATCCTCAAGATCATCAGCATCCTCATCATCATCATCATCATAGTCCTCATCCTCATCATCATCATGTTCATCACCCTCATCCTCATGATCATGATCATGATCATCATTGTCATGATCATCATGGTTATCATCTTCATCGACACCCTCATCCTCAACATCATCAGCATCCTCATTTTCATCATCATCATAATCCTCATCCTCATCATCATCACGTTCATCACCCTCATCCTCATCATCATCATCATGATCATCATGATCATGATCATCATCATTGTCATCATCATCATGGCCATCATCATCATCATCACCCTCATCCTCATCATCATCATCATGGTCATCATCATCATCATCATCATCATCATCATCATCATCATCATCGTCATCACCCTCATCCTCATCATCATCATCATAGTCATCATCCTCCTCATCATCACCATCATTGTTCACCATCATCTTCATCGTCACCCTCATCCTCATCATCATCACCATCCTCGTCGTCATCATCATCATCATCATCATCACCCTCCTCCTCCTCCTCCTCGTCCTCATCATCATCGTCATCCTGAACGTCTTCATCAACACCCTCATCCTCAACATCATCAACATCCTCATCATCACCATCATCATCATCATAATCGTCATCCTCATCATCATCCTCCTCATCATCATCATCATCATCACCCTCATCATCATCATCATCATCACCCTCATCCTCATCATCATCATCATCATCATCATCATCATCCTCGTCCTCATCATCATCTCCCTCATCCTCATCATCATCATCATGGTCATCATCATCATCAGCATCATCATCATCGTCGTCATCATCACCCTCATCCTCATCATCATCATCATTGTCATCATCCTCCTCATCATCACCATCATTGTTCACCATCCTTGTCATCATCATCATCATGATCATGATCATGATCATCCTCATCATCACCATCATTGTTCACCATCCTCGTCATCATCATCATCATCATCATCATCATCATCATCACCCTCATCCTCATCATCCTCATCACCCTCATCCTCTTCCTCCTCCTCCTCCTCCTCATCCGCCTCCTCATTGTCTTCATCGACACCCTCATCCTCAACATCATCAACATCCTCATCATCATCATCATCATCATCATCATCATAATCCTCATCCTCCTCCTCATCATCATCATCACCCTCATCCTCATCATCATCATCATCATCATCATCCTCATCATCCTCATCATCATCACCCTCATCCTCATCATGGTCATCATCATCATCATCATCATCATCACCCTCATCCTCATCCTCATCATCATGGTCATCATCCTCTTGATCATCACCATCATTGTTCACCATCATATTCATCATTGTCATCATCCTCATCATCATCACCATCCTCATCCTCATCATCATCATCATCACCATCCTCGTCATCATCATCATCATCATCACCATCACCCTCATCCTCATCATCATCATCATAGTCATCATCCTCCTCATCATCACCATCACTGTTCACCATCATCGTCATCGTCACCCTCATCCTCATCATCATCATCATCACCAACACCCTCATCCTCATCATCACCATCACCCTCATCCTCATCCTCATCATCATAGTCATCATCACCATCACCCTCATCCTCATCCTCATCATCCTCATCATCATCATCATCATCATCATCATCCTCATCCTTATCATCATCCTCATCCTCATCATCATTGTTCATCAGCCTCATCCTCACCATCATCAACACCCTTATCCTCATCATCATCCACACCCTCACCCTCATCCTCCTCATCATCAACACCCTCACCCTCATCCTCATCGACACCCTCACCCTCATACTCATCATCATCATGCTCATGGACACCCTCAATGTTCATCACCCTCATCCTCATCATATCTAGATAAATGTAAATTACACATTTTCATTGAGCACTAAATCGCATATGCGATATATCGTATATGCAATAAATCGCATCTGCGATATATCGGGAATGCGTTATGGAAAACCCTTTCCCTTCATTAAAAATATGGAATTCAATATCGCATATGCGATATATCGGTGGTGCGTTATATCGCATATGTGATATATGTTTTATAGAAAATGTAGGGTGGCATCGTGTTGGCCACCTTTAACATATCAAAAGACATAATTCGTCTGAACCCACGCATAGAGAATTGTTGGACATGCAACTTTTTATCATTACTTACATAATTGCATAGTTTTGTATAGGTTTGGGTGGATTTCAATGGGGAATATACGTAATAGAGGAAGAAAGTCAGCAAGGAAGGTGCTTACACCGGAAGAAGCAGAAAATAAAAAAACAAAAAAAAGGGAAGATTCAAGAAATCATTGGCATTCATTACATGAGCAAATAGTTCCCATTCCCCCTCAAGAGATACCTAACGTAGAGGCTAAGGAAGATAATGCAACATTAAAAGAAGCTGGTTATACGGAAGTTGATATTATTCATCCATTAGTAGATGGAAAATCTTGTGAACAGTTCAATAATTATGTTACTCCTGATGCAAATGTGACTCAGCAACAACCATGTTCAGTAGTTCAATCTCCTAATCGAAGTTGTGAGCCGGTAGTGGATGTAAACGTCACTCCAGCATTTCAAACGACAAGAAATTTTGCATGAAAATGAAATATAATTCCTAAACGAATACAAGTGGATGAGAGAGGATGGACTTCCATGGAAGGTAAGGTGGCTAAACACACTATCCTTCGTCATTCTTCTCAAATAATGAAACAATATTTTGATAACAAATCCGAAGCCAGTAAATGCCAACTGTTTTTAGCTTTTCTTAAATCTAGAAATATGGCAACTGTTAGAAGAAATTTAGGCATAACAACAATGAAGAATATGGAATCAAGTAATCACATTGTTAAATCTCTTGCTGCTGCATTCACATCAATTGGTAAAAAAACTCGTTCAAAAGACTGTAATGTGGCTCATCGTGTATTGGCTGAATCAATTGTATGTAGATCCACAAGACAACGTCGTTTACTTAAATGCACATCAGAAATTGTTCCTTTACATACAAAGACTCTTAAAAAATATTCAGTAAGAAGAGACAACCTTGATGTAGAGGGACAAATGGAAACATTATGGGCATTTAGCGATAGGTTTCCCCACAAAGACATGAAGTTAGTCAAAGCAGTGAAGGGCCTAGTGCAAATGTTTTGGCATGATAACACTAGGCCTTCTTCTAACACGAAGGATGTGTTAAAACATTGTAGGGGTTCTCATCACACTGAACCTCATGTTAAGCATTATCTTGACATGACACAAACTCAACTGTTCGAGATGTTTAAATTTTCCCATGTAGAGCTAAGGCTCGGGCAAAGATCTTTTGAAAAATGCAAGCCTTGGTATGTTAGAATCAATACCATCTGGAACACTTGTTGTTGTAGATACCACATAGAGTTTAACCTATATTACCATACTTTTGCACATATACGTCGTTTTTTGCATCCTAACCATGTGCAGGAATGCTCAAGTACAGTACCGCCAATGTCATCTAGAGATTTCATCCATAGCATCAAGTGTCCGAGGCAAGATGGGCAGACACATTACTTAAAACAATGTGTAGACGGTTCTTACAACAATTGTGGTGGGTTATCCTTATGGTCTGATTGCATCCATGAAAGTGAAGATCAAGCATTCGGTAATGCAATTGTTGAGAAGTAGAACTATCAGTATGAGACATATCACCTAAATGATGGGAAAGAAAGAAGGAAGATTAAATTGGTGACTTCACAGGTAAATTCTTGAATATTGACAAATTAATATTCATGTGTACACACATTTTTTTATGTGGTTTATTGACATATTAATATTCATGTACCAGGTTCGAGTATGTGATTTTATTCTAGAGTTCCGTGGAAAGATCCAACAGTACATTCAACATGTCGATATGGCACGGTGGCAAGATGAGCAATTCAGAATATGCCAGGATACCTTCCCTCTCAGAACAATACTATCAGTGGTTGACTTTGCTGAAAATTACACCCTACAACCACAAAATGAAATTCAAAGTCAATACTATCATTCAGAGTAGGTGAGCATAATGGTGCATATCATGTATCGACATGGGCAAGATAGCAGTGAAGAGAAACGTGTGATACTGAAATAAAGTCACTTCTACATAAGTGACGACCAGACCCATGACATCCATTACATGCAATATTGCTTTAAATTATTCTATGACCACATGATAGCTATGGATAACCATTTTATCATCATTTCATTTGGTCAGATGGTTGTGCTAGACAGTTCAAGAATGCATGTGTATTTGAATGGTTGTGTTTGTTGCACCTAAAATACAAGGTGCCACTTGTATGTAACTAGTTTGAAACTGGTCATGGAAAAGGAGAGCACGATGGTGCTGGTGCATGCATTAAAACTGTCCTTCGAAGGGAAGAGATGAAGTTTACAGGTGCTCGCCTTCGAGACGCTGCATCTATAGTCCAATGGTGTGCATCTGTCATGGGAGAAAAAGCAACAAGGAAACACTTAGTGCGAAGAATATTCTAGGAGGTTACAAATGTGGACCGATCACAAACACCTCGGGTGAACAAAGTGCATGGAACTCGACAGTTTCATTCAATTAGAAGCTCAGACAACTCGGCCCTACAAATTTGGACAAGATTGAAGGCTTGCTTTTGCAGTTCCTGTAGCATCGGTGAATGGGATGATTGTGAGCATACTAATACCATTGATACATGGGATCGAGTGACACTTGGCACCAATTTCAACGGGGGTAATGAAATAGACCATTTGGAAGATGATCAAACACATATTTCTAGAGACTATGATCACATATCGGATCTCATACAAGTAGGTACATGAGTAGTACCTAAATAAGAAAATGTATTTATGTATTGTTTACTCGACATTTGTATAATTTAATTTATGTAGAAATTAGAAATGCAAGACCTTATTTACAAAATGTATTGTTAACTCGACCTATTTCCTTTCACAGGTCAAATATATGCAGTGGTTGCCCCAAAAAATAATGAATGGGGTTCTGAGTATTGGTTGGCACGTTGCTTAGAGGGGAAACAAACCCTTCTAGAACCTATTACAGATGATGAAAATATTGAATTCCCAACCGGCTCGATGGTTATAAAAGGGGAGTACTTGACACTTGCAGCACAACAAAAAAGGAAGGGTGGGTATGTATATCAGGATTATAGACCATGAGCTATTGTATACCACTTCACCAACCTAGTAGTTTGTACAAACATCAAGCTCCGCACACTTGCTCACAAAAATAGGTCACATGTACGATACTTGCTACCTAATATAGAGCACGAAAGATTGATGGGAACTATCGGCACCAGAGATGATTTGGATGGCCTACTTGTATGAGTGCATTGTCAGGTGTGTTATTTAAACCATGTTTGCACCATGTTTGCACATTTTCATTGTGTTCTCTTTTCTTTCTTATGATGTTACTAATGTCTAGCCTTTCGTTTGCCTAGGATACAAACACCATCTACGGCACATTGGAGGCGCCAAGAATGGTGTATTTAGACACCACCAAATATAGTTTGGAAAATAACAAGCTCTCGAGTTGTTGAAATTTACATTTCTTGATGTTTTAAGTTTAATATATATACATTTAATTAGGAGAGGGAACTAGAAACACATGATCACCAATTCTTGCATGCACCAACTAGGCTTTCATGAGTCACCATTTTGCATGCTCCAACTAGGGTCAAGACAAGTTATGAGATGTCCAGCTAGGGTTTGGAGAGAAATCATGCAAGTTAGCAGAGTGAACTAGAAACACATGATCACCAATACTTGCATGCACACCAACTAGGCTTTCATGAGTCACCAAGTTGCATGCTCTGGAATTAGGGTCTTGAGACAAGGTATGAGATGTCCAACTAGGGTTTGGTGCGTAATCATGCAAGTCATGAGATGTGCTTTATGAGACGGAACAAGGTATGAGATGTGATTTTATTATGATTGTTAGTGGCATTGGTATGGAAAAAGAGAACTCAAAATCATCATAAAGTAATTATTTGTACATGGTCATCTGGGGGATTTGGCTAGGGATGAGCTTAGTTCTTAATTCTACTTGAGGAAACAACCATTCTTTTGTTCAAGAATTAATCTCTTATTCAAGCATTCTCTCAAAAAGTACACTAAACACATGTAAATCTAATTCTTTTCCCATGGTAGCTTACATATCAAAGTCATGGGTTTCCTTGATGGTGCATATCAAAGTGATCTGAATTTTAGTATCACGGGGCATCTTATTTTTCTTTGATATATGCATGTCAATAAGTTTAAAGTTGGAACTGGCATTGGAACAAACAACTTTGGATAATTAATGGCCTCAATACTCTTGATAAAATGTTCTTTCAATGGTGGTGTAAAAACTCTCTAGGTTTTTGTTGACTAGGATCTCACTATAAATTGGATGTTAACAAGACCTAATTGTCAAATACTACTACTCTTTAGTACATTTATTTTCAGCATTTTTTTGGGAACTAAACATTATTGTGGCATGCTCCAACTAGGGTTTCATGAGTCACCAAGTTGTGCATGCTCCAATTAGGGTCAAGACAAGCTATGAGATGTCCAACTAGGGTTTGGTGTGCAATCATGCAAGTTATGAGAGTGAACTAGAAGCACATGATCACCAATACCTGCATGCACCAACTAGGCTTTCATGAGTCACGAATTTGTGCATGCTCCAACTAGGGTCAAGACAAGGTATGATATGTCCAACTAGGGTTTGGTGAGGAATAATGCAAGTTAGGAGAGTGAACTACAAACACATGATCACCTTGATACTTGCATGCACCATCTAGGCTTTCATGAGTCACCAAATTGCATGCTCCAACTAGGGTCAGGACAAGGAATGACATGTCCAACTAGGGTTTGGTGCGCAATCATGCAAGTTAGGAGAGTGAACTAGAAACACATGATCACCAATACTTGCATGCACCAACTAGGCTTTCATGAGTCACCAAGTTGTGCATGCTCCAATTAGGGTCAAGACAAGGTATGAGATGTCCAACTAGGGTTTGGTGCGTAATCATGCAAGTTATGAGAGTGAACTACAAACACATGATCACCAATACTTGCATGCTCCAAGTAGGGTAAAGACAAGGTAATAGATGTCCAACTAGGGTTTGGTGACCAATCATGCAAGTTAGGAGATTAAACTACAAACACATGGGATCACCAATACTTGTATGCACCAACTAGGATTTCATGAGTCACCAAGTTGTGCATGCTCCAACTAGGGACAAGACAAGGTATGAGATGTCCAACTAGGGTTTGGTGAGCAATCATGCAAGTTAGGAGAGTCAACTACAAACACATGAGATCACCAATACTTGCATGCACCAACTAGGGTTTCATGAGTCACCAAGTTGTGCATGCTCCAATTAGGGTCAAGACAAGCTATGAGATGTCCAACTAGGGTTTGGTGAGCAATCATGCAAGTTAGGCTCGAGAGTCAACTACAAACACATGAGAACACCAATACTTGCATGCACCAACATTATTGGGAACTAAACATTATTGTGGCATGCTCCAACTAGGGTCAAGACAAGGTATGAGATGTCCAACTAGGGTTTGGTGAGCAATCATGCAAGTTAGGAGAGTCAACTACAAACACATGATCACCTTGATACTTGAATGCACCAACAAAACACTAAACACACATGTCTCAAAAATTACACTAAACACATGTACATCTAATTCTTTTCCCATGGTAGCTTACCTATCAAAGTCATGGGTTTCCTTGATGGTGCATATCAAAGTGATCTGAATTTTAGTATCACAGGGAATCTTATTTTTCTAAATGATATATGCATGTCAGTAACTATAAAGTTGGAGCTGGCATTGGAACAAACAAAAGTTGGATAATTAATGGCCTCAATGCTCTTGATAAAATGTGCTTTCAATGGTGGTGTAAAAACTCTCTAGGTTTTTGTTGACTAGGGTCTCACTATAAATTGGATGTTAAGCAAGACCTAATTGTCAAATACTGCTACTCTTTAGTACATTTATTTTCAGCATGTTTTTGGGAACTAAACATTATTGTTGATTCTCTTCCTTAAGCAAGTCAAATTCTAGAAGATATGGAGTAAGAAGAAATAATTGAAGGGCCCTATTTGGTTTCTTCCTTGTGATTCAAATAAAGGTGACATGTAATATCAATGTATATATTTCACTATTTTGGTTGAGTTAGATAATATTTTGGTTCATACAATTTTTTGGATGTATAAGACTATGTGTGTTTTTGGATATTTTCTATAATAATATTATTATTATTTTTGGACAATTTTTGAAATTGGGATTTTTCTCCCATATAGGACCAACATGAGAGAAATTTTTGGACAATTTTTTAAATTGGCACATTTGCAAAGATCATGTAGTGTTTTGTCTGTTGTTATCTATTGGGGTATTTTGATGAGATGGAATTAAAGGCACGTGGTGGAACTAGGGTTACCAAGGTATGAGATGGAACTAGGGTTTGGTGAGCAATTTGAAATTTAAGAGAGAGAACTAGAAACACATGATCACAAATACTTGCATGCACCAACTAGGATTTCATGAACAACAATTTGCATGCTCGAACTAGGGTTACCAAGGTATGAGATGGAACTAGGGTTTAGTGAGAAATCATGCAAGTTAGGAGAGGGAACTAGAAACACACATGAGATCACCAATACTTGCATGCACCAACTAGGGTTTACTTCAACCAATTTAGGGTTTGTAGGGTACATGATGTATGTTAGTATACCATATTCAATGAACTCTAGTATCATAGGGTATTGTAGGGTATGATATGGTATATATTACACATGCATGCATGACTTAGTGTTAAATGGTACATATTGTTAGTATGTTATGTTATGGTACATGTTATTGTATCATAGTATGGTATGATGTTAGTGTCGTAGGGTAATGTAGAGTATGTTATTGTGTACATGTCAGAATTGTAGAGTATGTTAGTGTGTGTTACTGTGTGTAAATTAGGGTATGTTATTGTATGTTAGAATTGTATGATGTTAAAAAGTTGATGAGTCATTTAAATTCTTCCTTTAAGTATTGGAAATTCATTTAAGTTAGCACACATGCACAAACCACACATATCATTATATCGCATAGGTCATCCACACATATCATGTTCCAAGACCAAGTCAAACATGATATCATGTTCCAAGATCAAGTCAACCATATATATGTATAAATTTGAACCTTTCTTTATATTATATATGTATAACAATAATGTTGTACAAAAATTGCCATGCCACATGGCCATAATACAAAATAGTGGATCAAAAAGTACATCTATGTGTACACATATGAACAAAAAGATACATCTATGTATGCCCCCTATACATTTTTTCTAGGTATCCCCCATTTTTCTGCCACTGCCAGAGTCTTCGAAGAAGTGTAGCTTTCTTTTGCGACTGCTCACTGGTGATCCCCATCGCTGAACAAGAGGGATAGGTCTCATTAGTGGAGACTGCAGAAAAACCAACATTTGTAAGTTAATTTACCAACCTTTAAAAATTCTATATACATTTGTTCAAATTCCTTGAAACCAAAATAACATTTCTACTTACTGTATGTGAGTAGGTAATCACGGGTCCTGGTCCCTCACTAACAGTGACCCTGATTGGGTGCTCTTCTTGCACAACTTGCTCACTATTATGCTATATATATATATATATATATATATGCCAATGTCAACAAATATACATGTACCTTGGGGGGGATAAGGTCACCAATTTGGGTTTCTTCAAGCACCAAATTAGAGAAATATATGTACACAAACATACAAAGAAAGCGATCTAGACATAAACATACTTGCTAGCTCGTCAAAGATGGGCCACCGGTTTGGTGCTCTTCACGCATCGGTGCCTTACTAGGGTCCTGCATATAAAGTAGCATACATATGTCAATTTCATATAAAATAGTGAATCAGAGACATATATACTATTTGGAAGGAAAATGATGAACTACCAAAGAAAGCGAAACATGTACATACCTGTTTGGGCGGAAGAGGTGGGTTGACAACAACCTCGCTTTGGTGCTCTTCAAGCACCACTATCACAACAGGTTCCTACATAAAGTAACATATGTCAAAGCGATATGTAAGTTACAAAATTATTTTTCGAAACAAAGTAAAACATAATTAAAAGCATATTTCAAATAATACCTGTGTCTGCGAATCTACCTCTGCATGAGAGGGAATAGGTTGCGAAACATTATACTCATCATGGGCAACCTGCATAAAACATGTTACATATCAAAATTAGGATACATATTAAATGTTACTTGATCAAGATATGTACACAAACGTACAAAGAAAGCAATCTACATAAACATACCTGCTGGCTCGTCAAAGGTGGGCCACTGGTTTAGTGCTCTTCACGCACCGGCGCCTCACTAGGGGCCTGCATATAAAGTAGCATATATATGTCAATTTCATATAAAATAGTGAATCAGAGACATATATACTACTTGGAAGGAAAATGATGAACTACCAAAGAAAGCGAAACATACATACCTATTTGGGGGGAAGAGGTGGGTTGACAACAACCTCGTTTTGGTGCTCTTCAAGCACCACTATCACAAGAGGTTCCTACATAAAGTAACATATGTCAAAGCGATATGTAAGTTACAAAATGATTTTTCCAAACAAAGCGAAACATAATTAAAAGAATATATATAATTAAAAGCATATTTCAAATAATACCTATGTCTATGAATCTACCTCTGCATGAGAGGGAATAGGCTGCGAGACAATATACTCTTCTTGGGCAACCTACATAAAACATGTCAAGTATCAAAATTAGGATACATATTGAATGTTACAATCTATACTATAAATATATAAATAAAGTTGACAAATTAACAAGTATAGTTCTTACCCCTATTGGTGAAGAACCAAACCCATAAGCAATATTGACAGCCGCATCAATGTTCTCAACATTGATCGACGGACTATGCGACTATGGTGTGCCATGGGACAGCAGTTGTATATTTGTTCACATAAATTGTTAGATAATTAAATAGAAAAAAAGTGTGAAACAATTGAATATTTTGACATGAAACAAAATATAATATTAAAATAATGAGTTTTACTTACAAAGCAAAGTAATCCATCATCTCGGAAGTCGGAAGCAAGGCCATAGCATATGCCTCCACATGATGTGCAAGGGTGTGGAGTAACACGATGCCCTGAATACTCTACATCTCCTCTGTGATCTGTAGATGGCCCCACCATAGAAGTGCCAACCCCTTGGTCTACATTGCCTTGGACATCAGTCCCATGCTCAAGCAATGCATCTGCTATGCCAAATAATGCCTCCTGTGTATACTCAATGACAGGACCTCCAGGAGGATATACCCGAGGGGGTTTTGGTGTGCGTGGTGGGCGTGGCACACAGTTGGGATTTTTCCTGTCTCCTTCCCTATCTTGGGGCATCCCATGACCAACACCCTAGTTGCCTAAGAGATTGAAGTAATTAACATGTTTCCCTAGGATGAATTCTGCATACAACTTCCTAAGGAAATAAAATGGGATGTTTGTAGCATTAGAGGAATTTTGGGGTCTAAAATGGGCCTCCTAAGGAAAATAATAAAATAATAGTTAAAATAATAAAATAACAGTTAAAATAATAAAATAATATTGATTAATTTTGGAGGAAGAAAGAAAAAAACTACTTTTTGTGTTCGTATTTTCGACATATCTCCTTGTGTTTTTACTCAAATTTCGATCGAGAGAGCTCGTTGGATGCGGAATTTTATTCCGCATCCAACGAGTACCCACACTGCATACTTTTGACGGACCCCGCTACCCCAACACAACAAATACCTGAAAAAACGTGATGATGATGTCATCATCACATTTTTTCAATTATTTCTTGTTTTTGGGGTAGCCGGGTCCGTCAAAAGTATGCAGTGTGGGTACTCATTGGATGCGGAATCAAATTCCGCATCCAACGAGCTCTCCTAATCGAAATTTGAGTAAAAACACAAGGAGATATGTCGAAAATACGAACAAAAAAAGTAGTTTTTTTTAATGACAAATATGTCAATTCAACCATTATGGT
>LPNX011083262.1:41079-79298 GCA_001517045.1 Pseudotsuga menziesii
TATGAATGCATGTTTTCAAAGTACTAATCTGCAGGACACACGGGCTATGTAATAAATGGATACTTTATATGAAGTGTGGTATAGTACATATTTCTGCAGAAGAGCCTTGATTACCAAAATTGATGATACGATGACACAGACCAATAATCTCGATAGCAGCAAAGTATGTTTTGATAGGGTATATAGACCCAGGATGTTGAGAGGGATGGATGTGTTCCACCCTATGTTTTTATAATACCCGAGGTCATGGGAGGGCCGTGTTGAGACACGCTCCCCATGTTGTTGTGATGACGACGGTCGGGTACCCGAGGTCGTGGGAGGGCCGTGCTGAGACACGCTCCCCATGTTGTTGTGACGACGACGGTCGGATGCCTGGTAGGAGAGGCTAGGTCCACTGTTCAGCCGACGCTATCGCTCTCAGGTTCTTATGTGGTCAGGTCGGTGAAGCCGACATCCAATTCTATACTAGCATAGGAAGGATAGGGAGGGTGCAGACGTAGGTTAGGATGGGAGGATGTTATAGCTAGTACTGTGTTGGGTCACGGGGGGGATCTACGACACCAAGATTAGTAGTAGTAGGTGTCTCTTCCTTGAAAATAATTGATTAAGTAATGAACCTGAAAATATAATGATGTTATAACTTAATTCATTAATAATTAATGATTGATGATGTTGAAAAGATTACATGTTGTATGTTAATCCGAGTAGGTAATTGCGATTGTTATGTCTTGTATCCATCAATGTCCTATCTATGTGAATCATTACAATTTTGTTATTATTATTATACATAGGATATATGATGTGTTCTTATAGTACGTGTATGATCGGTGCATGCACTGGCTATGCATGCACACTTTACACACGTATACCAATATTGGCGTACCAATACTTAACACGATCACTAATGGTATAGGTTTTCATAGGTAAATATGTTAATGAAATAATGAATGTTAAGTTAACATATTCATTAATGATAGGTGAACACTGTAATACTTAAGTAATCAAGTGTCATAAATTAGAATAATCCTCAGAAAGTTGTCATATGTAGACTTAAACATTGTTCATTTACATTAACATATTTTTCAGGGTTGTTTAAACCCCTAAGGGTGCTTTGATTATCAATCTAGAGATAACATGCTCATAACTAGGATACTTGTGATTAAAAACAAACAACTAGAAATTGTCTTTAATTATAATAATAATAATAATTATTATTATTATTATTAATAGTGCCTCTTTGGTAACCATAACCAATAGTTTAATTAGACAATTATTTCTATTATTATGATGATTATTAAGATCTTGTGTTAAACATAGTCAATTAATTAATTAAACAATTATTATTATAATTATTGTTATTATTACGCTCTTGTGGTAAATATAGTCAATAATTCAATTAAACCCAAGTGGAAATAACTCAAGTAAAATAATTATTAATCAAATGCACCAAATGATCCCATGAAGGTTAAACATGTATATTGAATTGTGGAATATAACCATCAAGATGTGACATGATTGATTTTATAATAATACTTATTACTATGATTACAAACATCGGATTCTGATACTCACCTGTACACAAGATACGTACTAAATTATTATTTTATTCCACATAATTGATTTGAGTAGGAATAGCTATTAAACCGCCATTCCGTGAGGGACAAATGGTGAACATTTCAAGAATTAATAAATGCTTGACAACCAACTTATTCAATTAAAATTAAATAACCCTAATTATTGGGATGCACAAGATAAGGACAATTGAATAAATAAATGAATATTCATGATTATAAGAGGGACTAGCATCGATAACTGAAGGAGGAAGGAAGTGTTTTGGGGGAAAAGGCGGTGGAGAAGGTTGGATTTTTTGGGGGAAATTAGACTCTGTATGAGGGGAATGGAGAGGAAAAATTGAGGAGGGGGATAACTCAAGGACGAGAATATATGTAAATGACTGAGAAGATAAAGAATGGAGAGGAAGCTGCTCTCGGTATTATTGGTCTGTGGGCTCGGGGGCTAGGAAACCCATGGGTTTCCTAGGTCCAGCACATGATGAGAGCTGGTTGGCAGGGTGGCACATCATTTTGTTAATCAAGGCTTGGATGGAAAGCTGGAAGAGGAAGGAGCTTATAAGGTCTACAGCAAACTATTGGATCTACTACAACCGTTGATTCCAGGTATTTAGATACTAAATTCATGCATGGTATTATTGTTTAATTTACAAAAACTCATGAAGTTTATCAAACATGTACAACTCATATTTCTACTTTAATATGTTTACAATTCATACTTGTACATACATATGTCTATAAAATTAATAGAACAGGCCTGGATATAAATCTGTAATATGATTAAATGTCTTGATTTTTATTAAAAACTAACTCAGAATGAGCTTAGTATACAGAACATCACAAAAGAGATGGACATAGTGCTCTACCGGTTAGGCAAAGCACTACAGAATGGTATCAGAGCCCGGTTCTTATACTTTGGGGCCTCAAGGGCCAAAAGCCACCTAACATATCTGATCTGTTAATCAAATAAGATATTTCAAAGGGGTGCTGTAATTTGAACCGAGACCTCCTGCTGCAAAGCATGTTCCTTTCTTAAGCTACACCCCTATTCTACTATTATAAAACAATAAATCTTGTGCATGGGAAATTATTTCTCTGCATATGCTCTATAGATTACAATGCATAAATTAAAGCACGTGGGTCAACTCATATAGGAAGACACCATCAATATCAAGCATTTATGTAAATCTGCTAGGTTTTTGAATGAACAACAAATGTTCATGCATGTGCCCATCATCGCTAGTGCCATATTGAGAAAATGAACTAAAATTGGACCAACCAAGAGCCTAGCATACAAACTTGTACCGGATTTGATGTCTCAAAGTGCCTACGCTGATAGGAAATATGTGTAAAAGAGCTCTCTCTTTATATTCATTATGAGTATTGGCTGTCACAACCTTTACCACTGAAAACCTGTGCACATAAGATGTACCAAGTCAAGCATGGGGATGTGCTTCGAATTAATGGTAAAGAATACAGATACAGAGCGCTGCATACTGAGCAAAGGAAATTAACCATTTTTTTTCTATACAAATATGGATGTATATTGTACTTATATCATTGTTACATAACCCTTTATATATCTATTACATAAACCAGATAGCTGTTATATGATCTATTACATATATCTGTCCATATCGCTATAGATTGTTACACGTTGTGACTGAATTTTGAAATGAAAATCACTGTATTTTTCATAAACTATAAGGAAAGCTGAAAACACATGAAAAACTCATTTGCATCTTCATGTACAGGTAATGACCATGAAGACTCATCAGTAACTATTGCAATAAATTCAAACGCTAAGAATGATTCATAAATTGAATGCGAAAACTTCAAAAAAAAATAGAATAAAATAAAATGCATGAAAGACTTCATCTCAAGATAAGAAAAAAAAAGAATAAAACCATCCTAGTAAAAGTTAGTGAGAATGACCTTGGAACCGAATGGACGGGCAGAGTCGCAGAGGGCATAGGATGCTAGCACTCGATCTGTGAAAAAAAAAAACCTTTCTGAATACACCGTTGTAGACCTTCCAAGCACGTCTCCATCCCCATCTCAATCTCCATCAATTCATAACCATAAAAATGAATGAATGCAACTTTCACTGTACTGGTGATTGGAGCTATTAAAATCTAACAGCTATAGAAGAGCATTAATTCAAATGGGTTATATATACAGGGATCCATAGATAACTACCATTTCCCATCACCAGTATGGAATAAAATATGGTTAAAAACAGTAATAAAGACATTTTATACATTTTATATAGTAATAAAAATAGACCCAACTACCCAAACCCTAACCTGCATATTAGGTTTTTCGTTCCTACTGAGAATAAGCACTGCTGATGCCACAACAACAACTACCAGGTTCCATATGATGTCGAGGACAACAATGGGCCTCGAGTAAGCCCAGTCGCTCTGTCGTTCCTCTAGCTGTTCCGTGGCTGTCTCTCAGACGAGCATAGAGGGATCCCTCATGATTCTACGACTGTTGGCCCTAGAATTAAAGTATATTTATTTATATCAAATAGTACAATGTAAAAATAAGTGTTTCATTGAAAAATAAGTGGTTCATTTTAGTAAAACAATTTCATGATAGCCAAATATAAGAAAAGATAATATGAAACAATTTCATCATAGCCAGATACGAGAGCAGACTGGATAGTATTAATGAGGAATTTGTTTAAAATATACAACATCCAAGATACATAATTGTAGGAGAAACAATTATATTAAAAATTATAGATAACACAAATGCTACAAAAACTCAGAAGTTGGGAGAGACAACTTTAAATCACACAAAGAAACAACTCCACTACTTTAAATGACACAATAAATTAATGGCAGCTAATCCTATTCAAATCTCCACGGTTGTTGCAGATAAACCCAGAAATCCTTCCTTTTAGTCGCCATCATGGTTAACTTCCCTGTATGCTCGCCCTCCGCGATAGGCTCCTGGCTCCGTCCTCACCTGCATTCGGTGACCCATTCCCGCTCCCCAGCAGTGGAGTCGTGTCCACGGCTACATCCGGGGACAAACCCGATTGTCTGATCCACCCTGGTGGTGCAGATCTCTTTTCCTTACGAAGAAGATAAGTTGCAGAGATGACTCAAAACAAAAATTAGGAGGAAATGACTAACGAAAGGGTAAGAGTAGGGTTTTGTTTTTCATCCATGGTCATTATTTTAGTGTTTAAGGAGGACCTTGAAGATAGATGCGTGGCAAGCATGCACGCTTGGTTAGTGTATTATTAATTGTTTTAAAAAAAATTAATGTAAATTTTATTTGAACAACTATTTGGAGAACCTTAATTTAATTAATTAAATTCTGAATTGCAATTAAAAGTAATATTGAGGACTCACAGATATTCCTGGTGTGGCAGTAGTTAGCTTCATCTACTTCTGCTAGGTTGAAGGCATGTGAGCTGCATCCACTGCCATGTATCGGTCGTGGAGTGTTGCAATGGAAAATCTAGTTGACACAAAGCTACCTCATCAAACACACCGACGCACCCAACCTTGCCAATACCCACCTCACCCACCTGATTGAGCCTCCAATTACACACCACGAGGGTTGCATGCGAAGAGGTTAGAAACATTGTGTGGTGGCAGGCTCGAGCGTGGATTAAAGGCTAACGTGATACCAGCTACACCACCCAGACAGATGGTCAAGCTACTTCATTCTCTCCTTAGCAGTCGACCCACTTCCGTTCCTTCTCACCCACTAGTTCTTTCGAGTCCATCCGCTTTCCGTTAGGTTCCGTTTCACAAGCAGACATACAATTGGCAGAAGCCAATGAAGGAAGCTGTTAGGCTGGACCAAAGCATGCCAGAAATAGAACCCATAGCAATTAGCGATTGTCTGGGCATTATGTTCTCTCCCCATCTACCTGCTAAACAGGAGAAATAAAACTGGAAGATCAACCAAGTGGATTGGATTGTATCTGTCATCCAGCTATCTATTCTCTGAGCTGAAAATGGAGAACCTAGCTGGTTGGCAGCGATTTACAGCAGATATTTTCCCGCCTACTAGTCTAACTTTATCTGATAACCTGTTGTACATGCATATTATGCAGTTGAGCAGTAGATTCGTCATATATTTATAGGAAGAACTTTTGCATTTGGAAAAATCAGGTAAGATGCTTCCATTAAAAGTTTACTGTGATTAAAGATTTCTTTTGCAAGGGTTGTGAGTTCAGATCGAAAGCAACTAGGTCAATTAATTAAGAAGTAGAGACAAACTCAATGTATGTAGGACTTTTGTTGAGTTTCATTATATTTCGGAATAATGCTACAATTAATCCTTCTTTCACCGACCCCTTTCTCTTCTTTAAACACTCAACAAATTATGCGTTGATGTGAAGAAATGAATTTTGTCTACCAGTGTTTTGTTTTGATAGAAATAGTGTAACTTGTTTATTTAACATGACTACAGTAATGTATGCTGCAACCCAAAACCCTATACCCTAATGCGTGCAGCAACCCTAAACCCCAACTTTTAAAGCCCTGGCTAGCGCATGAATTGAACTGTAGATTCCTTCGAGCACAAATTGCCTGTTGGTAAATAAACTACAAATAAAATTGAAGAGAATCCTGTCGTATGACACGATATAATGTGTAGGGAAGACATCTTCTACAAATAATTCTTTTATTCTGATTAGAACGTGTTTTCAATTGTTTCTGTTGGAAAAAGCTAAATAGTTCCGAGATAAATTAATTTCTCAGCACACAATGAAAGAGTGCTTTTCACCACTGTTCCTTAAGGGGGCGAGGGAGCTAAGACTCTTCTAAAATAGAGCCCTTTGTCCTTGTCTCTCCAGTGTCGGAAGCATATGATCTATCTGCTGGGTTCTTGAACTCTGAATTTGATTTAGCAAAATAGCTTATTTCCGGCATTATTATTATTTCCAGACTGCCAGTTATACACGACCAGCAGCCCCAGCGGCATAAATAGCTATTAAAAATAATCTGTTGCCCAGCCAGGGAAGGGTAGGTTTATGTGGAAACAATTTTACTACTTTTGAATCACTAGGGTTGTCGGCCAATTGCTCACTCACGGTGGTTGTCCTGTGTGATTTGTCCACTTTTAACTATATATTTACTTAGATTCCGAGATTTATTCATTTTTTAGTTCTCTGTGATTTCATGTTAAATTTTACTAGTAGAATCAGAGATTTAATTTATTTTTCGGTACTAACAGAAAAGTCTGCTGCTATATTAAGAGGGTTTGTCAATCCAACCCAGAAGAAATTGGAAAAAGAAACTTCAATTTATTTGTTCTTTCAGTATTGTGAAGCCATGAGCATTTGCTGCTAGTAAAATTCAATAGTGAAACTAAAGTATGAAGACAGTTGGAGGTTTTAAAAATAGGTAAGGCCTTTTGCTTGCATAATGAGTGAGTAAACGATAACAGGGGGAAACTTGATTCAGCATTATTGCGTGGGTTAGTAAGGTTTTGTAATTATGGGCTTTTTTGTCTGGATCTAGAGCATGCATCCTCCCAGAGATCTGAAATGGTTGTACCTTTATTTTCATAAGAAATAGAATCTGATAAGACAAATGGACAATGCGGTGTATAGATGGAGTTAACATTGTCTTATTAAGCTGAAGAGACAGAACTACTACTTATAATGCTTATATTAGATGTTTCTTTGGGAGCTTCGTAGAGTAATATCTACCGTAGAGCACTATTTTTGGGAAACACATGCATAAGTACGTTAGTCAGGCAGTGGGCATGACACATCCAGCTACATTCCATCTTGGTCCCGAACTAGCTGTTTTCAAAAGTCAAATTTTTTTATGTCAATGATGAAAGGAAGTTTGAAAGCTACTAACAGTCAGTCTTGGATCGTTGGAACTGACTACTTGGGATTGATTCAATACCGCCCCTCACTTATCCAACCAACTTACTGATGCTCCAACCTAGTGCTTCAGCCAGGAAATACTGAAATTTAATATAGAATACATTAGAGTATTTCTAGGATTTCTGAGATGAAGCGTTACAGTTTTGATCTTTAAAAAGTTGTACTTTACAATATATTTAATTTTTAATTATATTCTAAAAACTTTTGTAATAAGATTGTTTATTTTATTTTCAAAAGAACAAAATTTATAAATTACCCCTCTCTATGAGCACTCGAGTTGCTCTAAACTACTGTAGGTTTATAATTTCCCCAGCAATACGTAGTAGAATCAATTGGAAGAAAAATAAGCAGTGTTTATTTGTATTTTAGTATCAATCAAGAACAAAGTAGTGTGTGCTCCTATATAGCAAACTTAGAAATTAGACAACCCATCAGGTATCAATCCAGACGACGAAAGTATTACTTTTTCTGAAAACCAGGATCCCGTGGGGAAAATGGCGTCCATCTCCACATAAAAAAAAGGGGTGTGATCAAACCAGTTAGGAAGAGGACATAAATGTTTTAGAGTTGAAAGGACCACAAGAGACTTGGACGCATCTCTGATTTCTCGACTTGCAAGAAGCAATTAGGATCGGCATACTTTGGCACCAAATTGCCTAGGACGTAAAATGACAGGCACTGGAAATTTGAAATTCCAGACCTGCTTCGCTGTCTTCTACTCCATACTCTTCATGTTTTGTATGTAATCCTTGTAGCCATCGCTCCATTTGTAGTTTGATATTGCTTTAGGAGAATGACCCATAGAGGGAAGTGTTGACAGTGTATTTAATATAATTATGCATAGTTAAACAAATATAGGCATATCCCTTGAGGATAATGACCCATAGTTTAAAAACGTGGCTGTCTTTTACTTAAATTAGCATGCCGAAACAATTTTGGGCATCTTCCTTTGAAGAACACTTCCATCCCAAAGAAATAAAATATTGTTGATTGAGTTAATATTTGTGTGCATTCACAGCGACTACGCGTCTCCCTATGAGGGATTGCTTTCTTGACAATTAAAGAAAACGTTGAGTTAGTATTTGTATGTTGTGTAAAATGACAAATTAGTGAAACGGAATTTTGCAACTAGAATTAGTACCTAACTCCATGAATCTCTGAAATCTCTCTTCTCATAACTAAATCATATACTCCTCAAACTATTTAAATGTTTACTATGTCATGGATTATGAATCTCTTGCAACCTTATTATTTTTCCTTTGTTCTCCGAAACATAATCTTCTCTTCTCAATATTGGACCTAGTTATGTAATCATGACTATTAAAATATTACCATCACTTAGTCAATGGATATATTTTGTGTGAAACTTTAGTATGTATTGAAGCAACAACATCCATGCCTCAATTTTAGTTAGCTGAACAAAGAATAGGTGAAAAGATTAAATCTATTATATTTTCTTACAAAATTTTGCTTAATATATATATAAAGTTGAAGTGAAGTATGTATTTATAATAAGGATGGTAGTCTCTATTGTTATACTTAGAAGAGGTTGGGAGATATGTTATGTTATTTTAGGTAATAATACATATATTATTTTAAGTAAACATTTATGTAATACATATAAATAAATAGACATTTTAATATCAAAGAAAAGATGGAGATTGAAGGAAAAGTAACATAATATTAAGCAAAACAAAGAAAATGTTGATTATGATTGAAATAAGCATAAATGTAAAGGAGGGGATAATGTGTTTAATTATATGATAAATATAAGCATAAGTTATTTAAGAATTTTGTTAGTAAAATGGAAAATACAATTCTCAAGATTATAATCAAATATAATAATGATTTAATTAATTAGCGTTATGTGAAAGATGATATTCCCTTATGAAACACGATAGGAAAAGCTATATAACCTTGGTAAGTATGTTAATTAGTGTAGATAACACCCAAACAAGGTGTAATGAACCTTGATGGGTGTTACAATTGAGATCCCAGAGGAGCACATAGTAGTTACTAGTACCATGATATAAAGAGCACATAGTAGTTACTAGTACCATGATATAAAATACCGTATAAAACACATCAAATGTAATAAAATAAGTAAAACTTAAATAACATATTCATATGTATCAAGGTAAACGTCCAAGTGGGACCCCGTCACCAATGACTTCTAGTTGCAAGCCACATATATTTGCATAATAATACGTTCTTGTATTCATGCATAACACACATATATTTGCATAATAATATGTTCTTATAATCATGCATAATAGTAACTTCGGGACGAAGTTTCCTGAAGGGTAGGTGTATGTAGTGCCCCATATCTCACTAGACATATCAACATGTTGCATTTTATTTTCTTAGTAAATGTTGTACCCGGTTTGACTGAGTAAACCATATTTATGATAGATGTTGCTACTATGTCTAAGATGTTACTATTGATACATTGATTGTGATGTTATGATTATGTTTATGAGGTCACTATGTTATAGTTATCATGATATTTCTTTGTTCATAAAGACAGTGTATGTTTAATTGTCATCATTGATAAATGTAATATATATATGATGTGGTACATGGATATCGACCCATGATGTGATCAATTTAATGAGTTATACAATGAAAGGAAATGTTCTTGATAATATGCACCAACGGATGATTGAATGGAGATATTATTATGAATGTATGTTTTCAAAGTACTAATCTGCAGGACACACGGGCTATGTAATAAATGGATACTTTATATGAAGTGTCGTATAGTACATATTTCTGCAGAAGAGCCTTGATTACCAAAATTGATGATACGATGACACAGACCAATAATCTCAATAGCAGCAAAGTATGTTTTGATAGGGTATATAGACCCAGGATGTTGAGAGGGATGGATGTGTTCCACCCTATGTTTTTATAATACCCGAGGTCATAAGAGGGCCGTGCTGAGACACGCTCCCCATGTTGTTGTGATGACGACGGTCGGGTACCCGAGGTCATGGGAGGGTCGTGCTGAGACACGCTCCCCATGTTGTTGTGATGACGACGGTCGGATGCCTGCTAGGAGAGGCTAGGTCCGCTGTTCAGCCGATGCTATCACTCTCAGGTTCTTATGTGGTCAGGTCGGTGAAGCCGACATCCACTTCTATACTAGCAGAGGAAGGATAGGGAGGGTGCAGACGTAGGTTAGGATGGGAGCATGTTATAGCTAGTACTGTGTTGGGTCACGGGGGGGGATCTATGACACCAATATTAGTAGTAGTAGGTGTCTCTTCCTTGAAAATAATTGATTAAGTAATGAACCTGAAAATATAATGATGTTATAACTTAATTCATTAATAATTAAAGATTGATGATGTTGAAAAGATTACATGTTGTATGTTAATCCGAGTAGGTAATTGCGATTGTTATGTCTTGTATCCATCAATGTCCTATCTATGTGAATCATTATTATTTTGTTATTATTATTATACATAGGATATATGATGTGTTATTCTAGTATGTGTATGATCGGTGCATGCATTGGCCACGCATGCACACTTGGCACACGTATACCAATATCGGCATACCAATACTTAACACGATCACTAATGGTATAGGTTTTCATAGGTAAATATGTTAATGAAATAATGAATGTTAAGTTAACATATTCATTAATGATAGGTGAACACTGTAATACGTAAGTAATCAAGTGTCATAAATTAGAATAATCCTCCGAAAGTTGTCGTATGTAGACTTAAACATTGTTCATTTACATTAACATATTTTTCAGGGTTGTTTAAACCCCTAAGGGTGCTTTGATTATCAATGTAGAGATAACATTGCTCATAACTATGATACTTGTGATTAAAAACAAACAACTAGAAAATGTCTTTAATTATAATTATAATTATAATTATTAATTTTATTAATAGTTCCTCTTTGGTAACCATAACCAATAGTTTAATTAGACAATTATTTCTATTATTATGATGATTATTAAGATCTTGTGTTAAACATAGTCAATTAATTAATTAAACGATTATTATTATAATTATTGTTATTATTACGCTCTTGTGGTAAATATAGTCAATTGTTCAATTAAACCCAAGTGGAAATAACTCATGTAAAATAATTATTAATCAAATGCACCAAATGATCCCGTGAAGGTTAAACATGTATATTGAACCGTGGAATATAACCATCAAGATGTGACATGATTGATTTTATAATAATACTTATTACTATGATTACAAACATCGGATTCTGATACTCACCTGTACAAAAGATAAGTACTAAATTATTATTTTTATTCCACATAATTGATTTGAGTAGGAATAGCTATTAAACCGCCATTCCGTGAGGGACCAATGGTGAACATTTCAAGAATTAATAAATGCTTGACAACCAACTTATTCAATTCAAACTAAATAACCCTAATTATTGGGATGCACAAGATAAGGACAATTGAATAAATAAATGAATATTCATTATTATAAGAGGGACTAGCATCGATAACTGAAGGAGGAGGAAGGAAGTGTTTTGGGGGAAAAGGCGGTGGAGAAGGTTGGATTTTTTGGGGGAAATTAGACTCTGCATGAGGGGAATGGAGAGGAAAAAATTGAGGAGGGGGATAACTCAAGGACGAGAATATCTGTAAATGACCGAGAAGATAAAGAATGGAGAGGAAGCTGCTCTTGGTATTATTGGTCTGTGGGCTCGGGGGCTAGGAAACCCATGGGTTTCCTAGGGCCAGCACATGATGAGAGCTGGTCGGCAGGGTGGCACATCACTTTGTTAATCAAGGCTTGGATGGAAAGCTGAAAGAGGAAGGAGCTTATAAGGTCTACTGCAAACTATTGGATCTACTACAACCGCTGATTCCAGGTATTTAGATACTAAATTCATGCATGGTATTATTGTCTAATTTACAAAAACTCATGAAGTTTATCAAACATGTACAGCTCATATTTCTACTTTAATATGTTTACAATTCATACTTGTACATACATATGTCTATAAAATTAATAGAACAGACCTGGATATAAATCTGTAATATGATTAAATGTCTTGATTTTTATTAAAAACTAACTCAGAATGAGCTTAGTATACAGAACATCACAAGAGAGATGGACATAGTGCTCTACCGGTTAGGCAGAGCACTACAATGTCCCTACTCCCATGGGGGTCTTCATCGAAGACCATATACCAACGATCCATCCAATTAGACTTTATATTTGGTTCAATGCACCAGTCTATGGAAATGTGTGCTTGACTGGTGGGTGGAACCAATCCAGTGCTAGGGTCCCGAAATAATGAAAATAACTGGTCTTTTGTAATTTTAAGGGCTTTGATGTCTTTATGAGTCAATCCATTGGAGTAGTATTGCCTCCTAGATTCTTTGTACGAGGTAATGTTGTATAGAGCTCCTTGGGCATCGGAAATTGTGTTTGTTATTGTGTCCAAGGCATCGGCTAAAGAATATCACAAATGATCCCCCCCTCTAATAGATGAGCTAAGGTGCCTCAATGATGCCAAGCGTGCAATAATCTATGTGTTTCTATCTTGTTCCCCCTCTGGGTTTGGGTTTGGTTGTGGGTTAGGTTGTTGTGGGTTATTAGAGGGTGGGTTTTCCACATTCTGTTGTTCATTTGTGTTGTCTGTTAAGATTTAAACAAAAAACTACAAGTTATTTTACTTAGAATCATTATTTGATTGTTCACATTAAATTATTTTTTTAAATTTGTTCAAAATAATTATAAAAACAATGAAATTATGAAAAAAATTAAAGAATGGAAGGATAAATGAAAAGGATTGAACTAGCATCTACCTGCCATTGGAGCAATCCACCTCGAACATGACCTCAACCTCGACCTCGAAAAGGTAAAACGCAAATCGCACTTGCGCTATTTCGCTCCTGCGGTTTTTCGCTGTCCCGATCCTGTGAAAATGAGATTTGAGGGGCTTGCGGCCTCTGTTTTTCTTTTTTTTTGCTTTTGAATATTGCATGTGCGATATATCTCATATGAGATATATCGCATATGCGATATTGAAAAGTAAGGAACTAAGGTTTTTTTTAACTAAGTGTATGTTGTCTCATGGGAAGTGCATCCCTCTTGTGCTTGCTTCTATCATACCTTGGATGATTATGCTTCCATTCAATGATGGTGTATTCATTTCAATTAGGGATTTAAAAGGCATTTGTGTTGATTTTATTCTTCTCCTCAATTGAATTGAATATTTCTTCAACGGTGTTATGATTGTTGTCAAAACAAAGACTACGCTTTTCATGTGGAGATAATTAACATCTGAATATTTTATCTCAAATCATGGTGCTCTTCTCAAATTTTGAATTTGTCTCCAACTGGGAAACTATCTTATCCAAATATTTTTCTATATAGAAAGGATCTCAAACTCTTTCCTTTGAAAAAGTTATTTATTCTCTTGAAGTTGACTTGTTAGGTCTTCATCAATTTTCTTGGCAGATCTACTATTTGACTTTTCTTACACCAAAAATGGTATTTTCAAATTATTCATGGTTCTTATGTATTTGTTTCAGTTCCTTTATTAGGGAGATAATTTCATCTTCTTGCTTGCAATTTTTTTCCTTCTCCTCTAGTTTATTTGTCACGGTTTGTTATGTCTTTTCAATTTTTTCTTTCAATCCAATGTTAAGACCTAAATGTTGGGAAAATTTCCCCCTATTGGGAACAATTCCCCCTATAGTGTGGCACACTTTACGTCCTATATGGCAGTGTATTACATATTATTGATGTAGGCTTGGGTCTATTAGTTGTTATTGTACACATATGTCTCCTATATATAGTAAGGGGATATTCTCATATTAGTAAGCATTGCATATTGTCTTGTCTTGGGTACATAATTACATTGTGTAAGGAGGTTCCTCCCTCAAAGAGGATTGTTATTTATCTATGTTCTTCATTATTCAAGCATGGATTACTCTCTTTTATCATTTTTCTACTATTTGTCTGTTATTTATGGGACTTGGTTGCATAACATCCAAAACTAATCTTTTAGTCCCTTCTTTTGAAATATAATATTCATCTTGATACTTTTTCAATTGCTCCATTAATGATTAGTTTTCTCTTTCATCATTCCTTAGTTCACATAGAGAACTAATAAGTTCTTCCTCTAGATATACTTATTCTTCAGTTTCAAAGTCTTCTTTATCTTTGGAGACTTTGCTTTTTCTCTCAATGGATTCATCATTTGTTTTGGTTTGTACCTCATTTTATTGAGAGAGTTTCTTTTGAATAAAGATAGTATATATTCTGCCAGAGCTATGTAGTTTAATTCCATTGTCTCATTTTGTTCTTCTCACAATATGATAGGCCATTCAAAATTGCATTCATTTTCTTTGGATTGTTTTTGCGTAGATTATTTGTTATTGAACCTTTTGGTTGATTCTTTGGATTTGTGTATCCATTATCAACTACACTCCAAATGTCAAGCTCAAAAACTTGCATATATGCCTCTATTCTTATGCTCCATGGTACATAATCTATTCCATTTAAAAAGGGAACTTTTTTAGGATATACTAATTGAAAATCCATGAGTAATCTATGGGATACGTCTTCTAGTTGTCAAACTATGTGAATAAAACATGCTTTGATGCCAATTGTTTGAATATTTATAGATGTTGAGATGGTGGGGGTGAATCGGTATTAGACACTTCTACTAATTTTAACTTCATCACTTCAAGTAATAATCACACAGTAATAAAACATTCAACAACTATTCAATACAAATGCACAATATATAATGATTTTAAATGGAAATCCAAAGAGGGAGAAAAGCACCAAAGTTGTATCCTTTACTAATAAATTGTTTTTTTGGTTCCTCATACCACCATATGCGATATATCGCATATGCGTTTTGTAAATGTTGCATATCACACTTGCGATATATCGCATATGCGTTTTGGAAATGTTGCATATCGCATATGCAATATTTAACATTACAAAAACATATGCGATATATCGCATACGTGATACATTTCCACGAACCTTAGCCTTGTGTTTGGGCTCGGGTTATTCCGAACGTACCATCAATAACGCATATGCATTCTTGATTTGCACTTCGGAAGTGCGTTTCTGATTTCCTAAGTTGCACTTAAAATTGGAATCAACTTCGTGTGACCGCCCATGAACAAATTCTCATAATTTATTCTGAGAACTGCTCTAGCACCACATTTCCATCTTGCGCTGCTCCATAGAAAAATCTCGAGGCCATGCCTACAACTGAAAAATGTTGGACCTCGACCTGTCTATTGGACTAAATCTTAACCGTAGCCACTTCATATTCTTTGTACAAGTTTATAGCTCTCATAGCACTAACAAATATATTGATAGGTTTACCTTCAAAACATAACTTTGTTCTTGGTATTCCAAATTTCCTAGCAAATAAAAGATGGAATAATTTTCCACTCCAAACCATTTTTTAAAGAATTTAAGAAGTTATCTTCAACAGTATGATTTCCCTAAGGTTGTTGCAATTTGTAGTGTCCTAGAATGTAGGGTCCATACCTTAATCACTGTAATGCCCAAGTTATATAATACTATAGAATAATAATAAATTTAATGATATTGTTGTATAATAAATATTACATAACACATATAACAATTAAATTACCACAGTGGGGAATTATATAAAAATTTACGAAAACATGAATAATGCATGAGAAGTGTCCCCACATGGATGACAAGTGGAGTCATCCACGCAAGAGGGGAGATAACTCCATTTAAAGAGGTTTCTTTGGATGACGAGGGATATTTTTGGTTTTGGGGGAGGAGTGTTATAGGAAGGGAGAAAATTGACGGAGGTTTTGGGGGGTGATAAATGAAATTTACGTAGGGAATTTTTGAGAAGAGGGATTTTGCAGTGCTTGATTTTATCAATGGGAAATTTTTGTTAGCATAAATTACTGGTTGGGGGCTCGAGGGCTCCCAACTTTAAGTTGAGGGGTTTGGTTGGGAGGTGAGTGGTACCCAATATTTCAGTAGGGGAACGGCTGACACGACTACATACTCAAGGACCTAGAATGGGTGCATCCTCGAAGACTAAAGGTATTGTGTCATACTCAAGGTAAGTTTAATTTTTTTCCTATTTAGCTAAGGTAGTTAATATAAATTTTATGATATATATTACTGTAATTTTTACCTATAACTATGATGGATAAATCAATAGTAAAAAATGTTTAAGAATAAAGTAAGAGCTTGCATTTGTTTTAAAAACCCCAATTAGCTATTTTATCTAGTATCAGATCCTGGTTAGATTTAGTACCACGAACTAGGGTTTAAAAGAAAATGTTGTTGTTTCCATTAAATCCCTATTTGGCATGTTATTGTTTGAATAGATTTGTAGTGGTTTTTGTATATCCTTCTTTTCTGAATCATACGAATAGAATGGGTGATTTCGACTTGTCCATTAGAAAATAGATCAGGCAATGCGCAATTTTGCTATTTTATTATACTTTATATTTAAAGAGTAAAATCATGTCATGTTTTTACACATATACTTGTTGACTATTTTATCTTCCAAATTTTCACCCATACACATCTCATCAAATCCTACCATGTAATTATAATTCCTTATTCCATGTATCATAAGTAGCTACAAGACAAAACAAGTGACAAAATGAAATATGGTATCTTTTGTTAATGACACCCAAAAATATGAACAAATCATTAGTTATTTAATTCTCTACCCATCTAACATATGGATTTGAAATAAATTATTTAAAGATCGCCTCATCTAACACATGGATTTGAGATATATATAACACTCATTATGAATTGTGATGTTCTGACCATGATGTTATGTGCTTTTAAGTGTTATAATGGTGCCTTTAGACACCACCTCTTAGATTCTTGGAATATTATTCCCTTATTTTATTTTCGTTATGTTCAATAGTTGGTGGCTAAGAGGTTCCCCAATAGTCATTAACCATTTTCTTTAATATTTTGGTTACCTCCTATAGGTTAACCATAGAATGGCCCAAAGATCATTTAGGCTCTTTCCCTCTTCTCCTATCGGGATATATTCTATCCTATAGATCTACTAGTCTAGTCTTCAAGGGGACCCAAACATCCTTCACATTTTTGTCCAAGTCTCCTACATCACAAAACAAAGTCTCCAAGTCAACGAACTTTCTTTCTCTTAGGAGTAAAGAAAACTTAGAATCGAAAGAAACAAAGTATGTGAGTGTGGTGGATGCGTATGAGGGTTTAACATTATCAAGTATTTGATGATACAACTTCTAACCGAGTGGTGAATTCTACGACAATTTCACCATTGTTCCTCTTCAAGGCGTTGAACTCGATGAGGAATCTCATGGATAATTTTAGGGGAAAATCTTCTCTAATGAGAAATATTAAGGGCTTTAAACTTTTCTATGGGTGAATGTTTTACATGAAAGAAGTTATTTATAATTAGAATTAATTATCCATATATATATATATATATATATATCCAAAACTGTTTAGCCCAATCGTATTTGTGCCGAATAAAAGGAAAAACTATTTTTGTGCCCACTTAAAATTTCCCTCCACCTCCCATTTGCCCCTGATTTACTGCTATGGAAGTTCATAGAGCCCCATTTGTCCCTGATTTATGGCTATGGAAGTTTCTAGAGTCCCATTCACTGCAATATTAGGTTATTAGTAAGTGGATTGCATGTGTTTCTACTCCCTTATCAATCAAGCAATCCACATAGGTGATGCGTCAAATTTATATGTCTTCGTCATAATTCGATAGCCATGCGATCTATATCTCTGCACTACACAAAGTATCAAGTCTTTCATTGTACCACAGATGAGAGGCTAAAGGTTAAAACTCTTATCAATCAACCAAACCATGTCCTTAATTATTTTATTAATATATATGTTACGATTGCATTTTAGGTTTTATCTAGCAGAATTGTACAACAAGGCTCCAAGCTACGATAATGGTCAGAATATCACAATCCGAGATATCCATTCTCTATTTTTCAATGTTAGATATCCATACTCCTTTTTAATCTTGAATGCGTCGTGTATCTTGCTAGTGGTAGTAGGTAGTGGAAGACATTATTTCTTATGGAACTTTGTAGTGTATATTTTCTATTTTCTTCATTGGGGAAATATTGTTTTGTGCAACATTATCATCAATTGTATTCCTCTTGATTAGTTATTTCGTGTATATTTGAAATAATAATTTGGCCAATAGTGGTTTATAACATCTTAATATCTAACTCTCTTTTTGGTGCCAATAGTGGTTTATAACATCTATTAATTTGGGTCCATGTAACGTGATATAAGTCATCTTGGTTCCAAAAGAGTGTAGTCTAGTTAACGTATCTAGTTTTTTTGGGTGGAATTTTTTGTGGAATTTAGATACATATTGAATTTTCTTCCTATTTATAATTAATTGACATAGATATGTCGTATCAAACTTTACGATATCAAACCACACAAAACTGGTGCGTCGTTCCAGTTTCTCGAGCCTCACTGATCGTTCACTCTCCCAATCTTTTTAAGCCAAACATCGAGATAACGAAATGACATCCAATTACATACAATTGATTTCAGAGAAAGAAGTGGTACAAGAAAACATGAAGACAAAAGGGATAAAAAATAATGCACTTGTAACTATAAATTCAACTAACATTAACCATTAAGTTCAAATTCAGGTTTACTCATTCAACACTTGTAATGCCAGAAATGAAGAAGTAGAAAATCCAAGGCACTCTTACTGGCTTTCCTCGGAGAACCTGTATCTGGGAGGAAGGTGGAAGACAGAATGTGATGACTACATTGCTGGCCTGTCGCATGGGGGGTAAGATTAAAGAACACCCATGTTTCTTTACTATGGATGCATAACAAAAAGAATGGGGAGGTTATATCTTCCCTGGCGTATGATCTAATTGTATTTGCTCATGAGTCACTCTCCACAAACAAAACGATGGTGCAGATCTGGAATTTTAATATCCCTTTAAAGATTAAATGTTTCATATGGCTCATTTTGGAAAACCGCATCAACACATTGGATATTTTATCAAGGAAAGAGTGGATTGGCCCGATCCATTGTTGTGTCTGTTTGAACGTTGAGGAATCTATCACTCACATCTTTGTTTCATGCTCATTTGTAAAAAATGTCATTTAACAACTCAACAGTTTTTATGGCCATGACATTACTTGGACGTTCTTGTTGATCCTCGGGAACATTGAGGATTGGTATCAGAAAACGAGGGTGAGCTCGCACCTTGCTCTTTTTCTTATATGGAACATTTGTATCACCCGTAACTCTAATATCTTTGAAGGAAGGAAATTCAGGGCTGACTATACTTGTGTTAGGATTCCTGACCAGGTGAAAATGTATCCTATGATCATAAAAGAAAAAAAAAACAAGGAGAGTTGGTACTCTGCCAGATCTCCATTATCCACATGGTTTTTTCGATGGAGCCGCAAAGAACAATTTGGGTGGTGCTGATATTGTGCTTGGAATCAATCAATCCCACTCCTTTTATCTAAAATTAGGATGTGGATTCAACACCAACACTAGAGAGGAATTTATTGCCATTTGGGATTTAGTGTTCTTCGCTACTGAAATTGGAATTCCCTCCCTTCATATTTATGGTGACTCTGCTGTAATTATCAACCCGGAAAATGATAAAGCTTCTCTCACAGTATTTGATCTGGATGGTTGGTGTTCAAATGTATCCGTTCTCAAAGCATCCTTTCTCTCACTAAAGTTTCGACTTCCTTTTTCTCACTAGAGTTTCGACACATCTTCCGGGAACACAATTACAAAGAAGTCTGCTTATCCAAGGAAGCTCTCACTTTGGCCTCGATCCTTTTGTCCTTCACTGAGTTCTTCGAAGGTTGTATTACTGTGAGAGGTGAGATTTAGATCATCTATATCTCTCATGATATATTACACTGTTGGGTTACACATACCTGTTGACATTGAAGCAAAATTTAGATGTCTTCAGCCTCCATGGATGAAGGTCATCTCCTTATGATTAGGGGACTCCCTAAGCGCTTCCATGGATACTCAGCCTGGTTTATTATTGCGTTCCTGGTGGTATATCTGTACCTCTAGTCGAGAAATGTGTTTTCCTTTGTATCTGGAACATTTTTTTCAGCGTTGTTCTCTTGTATTGTATTCTCACAAATACTTGGAGGGTCTGATGATCACCGTTGAGATGTAACCATTATCTTTTAATTCTTATGAATATAAAGGTTAAGCTATTTTTCTTCAAAAAAACCGTATATTCTTCACGTAATTCGCATGAAGAGTGATAAAGAAAACTATGTTTCTTAAGAGTGAGATTAAAGGTTTCTCTAAATTACTTTGAAGATGGGAATTAAAATATTCATATTTAGGTTGAAAACATCTTCAAATGAGGATAAATAAATCGAAAGGTAACTTGTATAATATGTATGTCGATAATTTTTGTTTAGCATGTTAGGTTTAATATTACATTTTTTTTTAATACAAGGAAAAGTGATATAATTGAAGTTTATATGAAGTTTTGTTTTTGATGAGTAGTGAATGAGATTTTATGAATATATAAAAAGGAAGAATAAATAAAGATAAACTAATGAATAAGTTAATTTTAAAGTCTATACAAATTTTAATTTTGTTTTTCTAGTTTCTTTTTTTATGAATAATGAGAATATATAAATATATATAAAAAAAAATTCATAGTTTTATTTTTTTTTATGAGTTAATTTTAAATTTTATATATATTTTTACTTTCTAAAATTTGTCAAAATTTTGTTTTCATAATTTTTTTTTATGAATATTGAGAATATATAAATATATAAAAATGAATCTAATAAATAAAAATAAACTAAAAAACAAGTTAATCCTAGAGCTAATGGATCTTTTTCCTTTCTAAAATTACTAAAAACATATCTTGACAATTGTTTTTCTAAAACAAGAAGGAAATGCGATTTTATGGAATTTTAGTAACACTTGCAAGTTTTAAAAATGCCATATATATTTAAATCATTAACATTTAGAATTTATATAAAGTGTTATTTTATTTATGTAATTGCATCTCTAAACCAAACTAATAATACATATAGACTTTTTTACTTGGATACTCAACCATAAATTTATGTATAAATACATGTGTAGACATATAGGTGATAACTCTAAGGAATCTACTTTCCATTGGTGGTTTGCATTGCACCATCTATATATTCACTAACATAGAAATTTTTTTGTGTTTGGATCATAATACCTTGTTAATGTTCATAGTCTTATGAGGAATGCGACAACTAAGGTTATGGTTGAAGCCCCAAGTCATCTAGTGATAGATGCACATTCTAATGGAAATCCACTAAGAGATGCATCTAGAAAAGGGATGGATATTAACTTAGAGATCGTATATGACTGAATTAATGCATGTAGACACAATTATCAATGTTTAAAGCCAAGTGCATGGTAGATGGAACACTTGAAAAAACATGAGAAAACCAATGGATTCCATAGATTTAACTAGGATCCATTTTTCACCTAGAGGGACTTTGGACAATTGTGTATTATAAAAACCCTCCCTCAATGCAAACATCTAAGTGAAAATGTCGTTTCCCTATTTATCAATGGAAGTAAGGCATGGAAATTTGTATTTAGACACATAATCAATTATGCCTCCCACTTGAAAAGGGTGTTTGATGGGGATTTTTTCTTCATACCTTTTTCATTGTTGCTTCTCACATGTCAAATTTTTTCACCTTTATTTTACAAAGTGTATGCAATTCTTAGCAGTGTACTAAACCCCATTTATATTGGGTATATATATATCGCAAAATCAATGAATTTTTTAATTAGAAATTTGCGTACTGGTACACCCTTGTTAGATTTGAACAGAATCATTACGTTGAAACTTTAAATATTTTCTTGGAAAGGAATCCACCCTACTAACTATTGTTTTACCATGGAAAAACTTAATTAAAGTTATAATTAAAAGAAAATATCAACAATTTACAACATTTTAAATCCAAAAAACAAACATCAATAATTAGTTTTCATTATCTCAAAGGAATCATTGGAACCCAAAGCATGCACAAACAAATGACACAAACAAGTTAGTATGCTCATTGTATAGAAAAAAATTGATGCACACATAGTAGGATTATACAAACGAAACACAAAACTCAAAAACTTAAAATGTAAAATGATAAAAATATAGAATGACACGAAAAAAATTATAAATACATTACAAAAACTAACATAACCTACATATAAAATGGCCTTAGAAAATATGTAGATCTAACTATTGTTTAGAACAAAATTGTGTCCTCATATTGTTGATTATGTTGATTGTACAACATCAGGAGTCATTCTTTGGTCTTGTGAGTAATATCAAGAAAGTAGACTTGTGAGTAATATCAAGTCCTACCAATATCTTCATGTATTGAGGTGGGATGCTCGTACTGAAGTCTTGTGAATAATATCAAGTCTCTAGACTTGTGTCTAATATCAAGTCGGACTTGTGAGTAATATCATGTCAAGTATTCTCATAGATGGTACCCTATGAGATGGAGGCTTCAGTTATGGAGGTGAGTTTGTGAGTAATATCAAGATGGTTCTTGTGAGTAATATAAAGGCAGTAGACTTGCAAGTAATATCAAGTCCTACAAATATCCTCATTGTTTTGAGGTGTCATACCTTACTTGGTAAAGTGGTTATACTATGTGATGTATTACTAACCATGGCCATTCAATATGGATAAATATAATAAGTCTCCTCTAGAGACTGATCACTTCTAGAGTGAATTACTTTAGCATATGACTATATGGTATGGGGTAATATCTATGATCATCAGTATCTTTGACAACTCTTCAGAGTATAATATGACATGATAGATGATTAAACATAGACCATGAAGTAAGATAAAGAAGATAAATCATAAAGAAAGATAATTTGAATTTTCCATACAAATGACTGAGTGAACTCAAGTTATAAATATTTATTTAAATATGAGTGCCTCAGTCAGTGCTTCAAATAATGCATTAGTTGAACTATTAATGTATGGAAGCATTTCAGTAAAGCTGAACTTAGTGTTCATCAATTAGCATGATTTATTTAATTAAGTGTAATCAAAAGATGGACTAGTCAACTAAAGTTATTACACTTTAGTTAGACTAAAAGTATGACACTTCAGTTTACATTGATGACACTAGAGTTGAAGCACCAAGAAACTTAAGTAATCCTCCTAAATTTGTGTTCATGCATTCAGTTAAAGATTGAGTTCAGTTCATATTTAGTTAATTCGGTTGACATTCAGTTAAGTCAGTGAAAATTTAGTTCAAGTCAATTCAGTGAAACTTCAATTAAGTTTAATTGAGAGGGCACATGTTTTCTACATGCTAGGTATTTTGGCTTGCTATTAATATGCCAGGCATATGGAAATTTCACATAGTTGTGACAGTTGATCTCTATTCTATATTGATTTGTATTTTCTATTATCGGGAAATTTGCTTATGTTGTAAAAGTCATTCTCTACAATCTATCTATTATACTCTAAAGAATTGTTGGGGGGTTTCATCCTCTATATTATGAGGATTTTCCCCAGGGTACATCTTGTGTTGTGGATGAATTATTGTGTGTGATTGAATTGTCAATTGTTACAAGTCCTCGACATATAACTGATAAAAGTTTTAAAGTTCAAGAATATCAATTATTGCTCAAAATATTAACATCGTAGAAGAGCATAGGGCATGAAGGAGCTTATTTTTTCCCATGAAAACTAAATCTTACATGATCTTGAGGAGTTGAGAAAAATCTTGGAGCCATGGAACCAATTTTTGTCCAACCGGGAGAACAACTTGAAGGTACTTCCAACTTCAACATGTGGAAGGAAAGGGTGTTAAGAATTGTTGAGGAGCATGACCTAGATGCCTACGTGAACTCATTGAGTGAGTATCCTTCATTAAATGCAAGGCAAATTAAAGATCAAGTCAACATGCACCATTCCCGTCACTTTTCAAGAGACAAATTTCGTGGATTATTTCTGATCAGTCCGTGAGGAATCAACCAAAACCGTTCAAAAACCCGCTTCCCAAATGGGCCAATGTAGCTTATTAGTGAGCATATTTAAAAATATCACAACTGTTTGAGAGATACGATCAAGTATTTGAAGATAAAATTTTCAAAATTTGTGTTATGGTTGTCTTTCCAAAACTAGACAACTTGGTTGAAAACCCCGAGAATTTGTGGTTTGGATATTATCCTTATTCAATGGATCTTGTGTATAATGAAAGCCTCATAGAGTTGAGAACTCATACAAATAATACAATTACTGTTGGAAGATTTTTTTCTTGAAGAAGAGCATTCACTCCAGGTTGCATGGGATCCATTTTCTCCATGTAGAGATTTGCTACCTCCTGTATGCATGCAAATTTGCAAAGAGATCAAGACCGAGGGACTCCAATAATCCTTGCAAAGAAGCAAAGATAAAGAGGGAGCAAACAAAATAATAAAATATAATTCTATGTATTTTGTTTATTATATGCTCTTTAGATCTATATGATTTTGAATGTTTTCATTATAATCATATAGAAATTCATATTATTGGGAATAGTAATTGTGAGCATATATGTAGATTGTCTTTCTTTTATTGGCAGATAACATAATTCATAAGATATGAATATAGAGTTGCATGTTGTTTCATAAGAAATGAATATAAATTATGCATGATTTATTCATGATATGTGAATTTTAGGATGCATGATTGTTCATAAAGATATGAATATAGAGTTGCATGATTATTCATGAGATATGAATGTTGTGATGCATAATTATTTGATTATCATATTCATTTATAAAATCAGATTTTGTTCATTACAATCTGTATTCCTAGGATTATGAATCATGTTATGGTATGAACATGATTAAAAGCATATGTTACAATCTTTCTATTTATAGGTAAATAGAAAACTCATGTTAAGCAAAATTAGGGGTTTCATAAATCTTCATGAGATAAAAATATAATATTGATATAAAACTGCAAAATATTACATGAAATATTAATGGGGTTATGTCGAAACATTGATTTAATGTGCATATAACTATATGAACCACTGAAAATACATTGAAGTATTCATGTGATTAAAATTGATGAAATATGGTTATACTAAAACATTGGTTAAAATGTTTTTCATGTCAGTATGTGGAGTTTGTCATTTTATTGAAATAACGGGATTATGCAAGGTTGCTAATAACTTTATTGAATTTGGATTTTAGGGAAAAACTATATTCCCCGACCTAAAAGGAAAAATGACATGTATTGAATGAAGAGTAATTATGATGGTTGATCCTGAAAGAGAGCGGGATGCTGTGAAGAAAGAAGCTTCTGGTAGCATATTGAGAGGTTCCTATGTATTAGGAAGAAGTCAAAATAGAAGTCATAATCCTATTCTTATATATTTTAAGACTTTAAAGATAATTAAATAATCTTATTTACATTCATGTGTCAAGACTCAAGCTTAAGAAATAGATGAGCATGAATTCTCTATGATGGAGGACATACTAGAACCTTGTACATGTGTGTTTTCCTATCAAGCTGGCAGTTGTTGCGGCTAAGTAACCTATGCAGACCGGTATGCATGGTTGATGCACAGTGAGGACTATTTCAGCAGTATCAGAGACCTAGAATGTTGATGCCTATTTCGTTGTTCTCTTCGGGATGAAGAAACATTTTGTTTGTAGGGGAGATGTAGAGGGGGCCACTTGACCTCCTAAATGTCATCATGTAATTATATAGTTTAAAGGATAAATATATATTAACAAATGAGTAGTTGGAGTAGGTATAACCGCTCCAGCCTCTCTCATAATGTATAAATAGTTACCAAAGATAATGCAAAGTTAGATTGGACATCCCTTACCAATACATGTCTTTGATGGCTATGTATGAGCATAATGTATGCTTGAATGATGGGAAATCCTAGCTTTCAACAAGGACCCATATTATGATTCTCGCATCCTGATGAGGAGAGGGAGTAGCTAGATTCATTGGCTCCTAAAGAAACCAGTAAAAATGGGTTGATGTGTTTTATGTTAAGAGGATGCCTGCATAATGCTCATATTCAAAAGTAAGATGAGAATTGTGTTCAAGAATATTATTATGATTCTTGTGATTAGTGGTGTGGTATTCATCAAACGAAGATTTTCCTTAGTTAAGGAAAATGTGTAGTAAATGAGCCTGAAGAGTTTGAGGATGGTGAAATCTAAATCCATGGACACACATATGAAGATAAATCTAAAAGTTTGTAATTCTTATTTCATATTTGGAGGATCTCAAGTCAGTTGAGATGTATTTGTTTAGTCGTGGGTCTTGTTATCACCTATTCTAAATTTGAGGATTTTTAAAGATGCATCCACACTAATTCCCTTGTAAAAGAGTAGGCTGGTGAAAAATGAGGGGTAAGGAAAAAAAATTCATGTCTTATGACCTAGAGGTATGTAGAAAAGGGTTTGAAGTTGCTTGGGAGGCTTATTCCTAATCCTGAATGTCAAAATGGATAAAAATCCTTAGGCGTGACCTTGGATAAAAGCTTTATACAAAAAGTGGAATCGAAAAGGCGGGAGCAGAAAGATCAAAATTAAGCTTCAAAGAAGTTGAAAATCCCTTTTCTGCAATCCACGATCTACTTTCCACCGTTTTGGTCTCAGATCAATGGCTCATAAATATTCCACATAAATCAACGGTACAGAAAAAAGGAAAAAGGAAAAATATCAAAGTTATGCCTCGAAAAAGTTGGAAATCCTCTTTTTGTGATCTGCTTTCTGCTATTTTGGAGAAATTGGAAAGGTGAAAGGCAAAAAAGGAGAAATTTGGTCATTAAAGGCTAGAATCCACGTTCCACTTTCCTCTTTCTGCTAAAGGCAGAAGTAGAAAATACATAAATTTGTTTGTAAAAAAATGGAATCCCGCATTGCGCAATCCAAATTCTGCAATCCATAGGATTGACGGTATGAAATTTTTTTTGTCAAAGATCAATAACTCGAAAAGGAGTAGAAAGGGTAAATACAAAAAGTTGGTTGCAAAAATTCTAAGTTCCGCATCCCACGATCCGTAGGATCGACGGTCCAGAAGGTTCTTGTGGAATATCAATGGCCAGGAAGAGAGCAGAAAGGCAGAAAGGAGAAACATAAGAAGTTTGTTCATGAAAAGAAAAGATCCTGCTTTCCTCTTTTCGGCAACCCGTAGCTTGATCCCAGATCAACAGCTAGGAAAGTTTACACCTAAGATCGATGCTACGGAAAGAGGGAACATGTGCCTCAGATAAGTAGATATCCTAATTTGCGAAATATGGTAAGCCCCGCAGTTTTCAACAGCCTACATCAAAGATAGAATCAGATCTATGGTGGAAAATAAATCCACTGATCTAACTTGGGAGGACAAACAAAGTTTCCAAATCTACGAAATTTGGTAGGCATGACAATGATGAACGAGGGATATCTAAGGCAATTCTTAACCCACGACCAAGGATGATTTTGCACGGATAACTAGGAAGGGATAATTCAAGTTGAAAATTTGTGAAATCAGGTATGATCTTTGTCTTTTGGTGACTCATATTAAATTCTGATCTGGATCAACAGTCCAGAATAATTTCACAAGAGGAAGATGAAAGGAGGAATGAAACTGTTGCAGACCGTTGGAGGTGCTATGGACCATCGTTTTCAATCAAGTGAGCTTGAGTTCTAGGTGTCTGATTTTTTATTTTTTCCCATAATGCACAACCCAGCGTGCTTTCCTAATTAGCTCGTGATCATGGCGAATCTGCCAGATCATAATCTGTTAGGATTTTATGTGGGCGGGATTGATTCCTAGTTTTGGTAAATTGAATTTGGCTCTGTTTTAGGGTTGGTCTCATGATCCCTTGACACTATAAATGTGACCTCTCCGAAGGAGGAAAGGGTTCAACATTCATTTTTGAAACCTTTGTGCTTGGTTTTGTAGCTCGACAACTTTCTTGGAAGTATTAATGCAAAGCATTTCACAAGTGTCTGAAATTCATCACTGTATTTAGTGTTCAGTTTTTGTTCCCTTGTATGCTTCACTTTCATGTTTATATATTTTCTACTAATGCGTTTCTATTTGCATGCAAGGAATTTGTTCTATGTTAAGCACTCCTTGAATCAGATAATGCATCTGTTTTTGTTTATGGTAAATGTCTTAGAATTCATCCTCTGTTAGATGCTCCATTTTAGTTATCAACCTTTATTGTTACTTCTACTAAAGGTTTTTTCAAGAGATTCATCCATAGATAGGTGCTTCTTGCTTTGACTGGGCTCTTTCTCCTTTCTCCTACCACCATTTAAACATATTTTGATGAACATTAACACTTACTTTGCCTCAGATTTTGTATGTTATCAATAGTCATTATACTATAATTCCTTGGATGTTTTAGGATTTCACTCCATTTCCCAATGGTGTTTTCTGTTTGTTTGTCTTACACTCTTTGAAACCCTCCCCCTCAGAAATCTAGCCTTCTGATTGCTTTCTTAGACAAATGTGTATGTGAATGAACTTGTGACAAAGAGAGAGCCCTCTTTGACTGTATAGGCTAGAATACAGTCTAAATATTGGTTTGAAATGGTTACCCCAGTGATTCTCCTACCACAACCATAGGAAAATTATTGGGTGATAACATCTTGGCACTGTTGCCTAGGAATAATCACTATTATCTCCTTGGGGAAATGAAATTGTTTTAGTTCTACGACCTCATTGATTAGTCAGTATTAGACACATGTTGGTTGTACATGCTCTGGTGACTCCACTCAAATTTTTTGGAAGGTGACTCCACTGGGAAGACTGGCTGCTAGAAGGACCGATACAGGGAGGAGGGTTCAAATCCTCCCTGGGTATGAACGACGGAGGTTTATATTTGACTATTAATGGTGAAAAATGGAAAAACATAAAGAAGGTTTTGCCTCTTTCACCTGGAGACTCCATATTCAAAGAATCCAGTCTTTAGAATGTTCTATGGCATCTCCATTGTCAAAGGGGTTGCAAAGTTTGAGGAGTTGGTTCATTTTCTTCATCATCAAGATGAGTTCTATAGCTATAAGGCATGCTCCTATGAATCTTTCTCACATTCCTGGTTTTCCAAATCGAATACCTAATATATATTGGCAATCATATCTTCCAAGATTCACAGATCAAAAGGGTGATCATTGACACTCTTCATTTGGTTGGATTTAATAAGCATATATATAAGCTGGGAGTTGAAATGCATGAGGATTCTTTAATGAAAATGTTCATGGTTAGTTTAGAAGGAGATGAAAGGTCATGGTATGAGGGATTACCAGCAAAAAGTTTATATTCCCTTAAATAATTTCATTTAGTATTTCATGAGAATTTTAAAGATTGATAGCCTTCCTTGTTGCTAGTTCAAGATTGTTGCATGCATCACAAAGGTTTCATTGAACAACTAAAAAACATGTATGCTGATGAGGAGTTTTTGGATGAATAACTTTTACAAATTTTACATGAATACTCATCTCAAAAATAAATACAAACCAATTACCATGATATTCAAGAAAATCCTCATCCCTTGGTAATGTCTTCCTTGACTGAAATGGACATAAGACAAAACTCCGATTCAACCAACTATATTTATTTCTCTGAAACTGATGATAGTTTGCAACATTCTTTTAAATATTCGTGTGGCCAAGAAGGAAGTTGGGATTGTCCCTTAGATTTTCCCCCATATCATTCAGTTTCTGAAATTTTGTTACAAGAGGAGGATGCCCATGTTCAATTAGAAATCCCCCTTTTGCAACAACAATTTCTTCAGAGACAAAATATGTTTTATGAAGAATGTCATCATCATGTTACAAACCCTATTAATGGTGGTTTTAAAGGAAAACTTATCCCACCTGGATATGATGAGCAGGATGGTGAGCGGGAAGGTGATGTACAATAAGAGGGTCATATTAATTTTCTTGATGAAGATTGAAATTAGCATGCTATAAATAATTGTTTTCCATTGTGTTTTTCCTCATTTGAATATCTGAAACAAAGATTAATAGCCTCTAATCAAACAAAGAAACTTGAGGATATGACATTTCCAGAGATAGATAATGAAAAGGGAAAGCAATCATGCCATCAGTCCTATCCTATGAGGGAAACAACAATTTTCCTTGAGGGGATAAGACCCAAAGAAGAAAATGAGAAGGATGAACAACTAGAATCTACTTTGCACTCCCATCCTTCTTCTTATGAGCAGGAATATGATCAGCTTAGTGATGAGCAGGAAGAAGGCCATACTAATTTTCTTTATGAAGATTGCATTCAACATGTTGAAAATTTTATTAGTAATGTTTTTAAAGGAGATTTCAGCATGCCTATATATGATGAATGTGAGGATAACTACTTGGAGAATGCACCTCAAGAATTGGAAAAATGCAATAATAGATTGGATCACCAAGAAGAAGATAAGGATTCCAATTGGGATATTTCTTTATGTTTTTTAAATTGAGAAATTATTTTGCTTGATTCTATTGAAGAACACAATAATATTTCCTTTGAAACATTTAGAAGGAATCAGGTTTTAAATTCTGAGATTTTAAATGAAGAAGTTGATGTCCCATTTGAAAATTGTCATGAGCATTCCTTGCATGGTTCTTTTGAAGATCGGTTTGACATGGTTCTAAAGGAGCTATAGTTGGAGCAACCTTGTCATGACAGGTACATAACATAAAATTTGCAGGTTGTCATGACCCAGTGGTTGAATATTGTTGGGCCCAAAAATGACCCCCTTTTTACCACCTTTATCTACCTCTTTTTTCCTCATCCTACTCTATTATGCATGCTAAACATATATTTTTCCTTCACGTGGTCCCTCAAGTCATGCAGGTATGGTTACTCATTGTCTTATTTTATTAATGCTTAGGATTGTGGTAATCAGGGCTTTACATCTTAAATTATGCTAATATATGGTGGTTTTATAAAGATAATTTGAGATGTAAAGAATACAGGTGAAGCGGGCCGAACATTCCAAAGGAGGGATGGACATTCATTGCTTAGTTGATCGCCATCCATTCCATCATTTCTCAAAGAACGTAGTCCAAAGGTATTATACCATGTGAGCTGCACAAGGGTAGTGGCAATAGAATACGATAGATTTGGAAACAATAGTGCACCACTGCCCAGAAGTAGCTGCAATCTATGGAATATCTTCTCCATTAACCATGATCATTATTTCTGGATCGAGTAATAGCTTCCTTATATTTTCTGATCTCATCTTGCCATGACTATAACAAGTCATTGTAATTAGGGCATCCTTAAGATCAAAGATCTTCATGGCTGCCCGATAATAGTAGGAAGATGTTATGATTGTAATTGTATAAATATTGGGAACTATTCTAAGCGAGGGGTTGAACCTTTAACCAAAGTATTGTATCATCTGTGAGGTTGTGTGTTCATCTGCCACTTTTTAATACAAGGAGTTTGATTCTTCAGATCTCAACGTTTTAACTTGTGTTGCTTCCAGCATCTCTGTGTGAAGGCTGGGCCCACCTTCCCACAGGGATTGCTGAGTTAATTAGGTATTTCATTTACTCTGTTGTGTGATTTTGTGATAACTCTCTTTATTTACAGTCAGCTGCAATAATTATCGATTGCTATGTGTCATTTGAATGATCAGTAATTACAAAGTTTTGCAAAACTGTAGTGGTGTGGTGTGTTAGTTGACTATTAGCTTAACTGTATTCTATGCAACTACATGATAGGTGTAACAACCCTTTTCATCCCTAGTTCTTTCAATTCCTATTTTCTTTATATCTTTGCAGTTTGTTCCTTTGCAATTATAATTGCAGAATTTAATTCCTGTACTTTGAATTTCTAGAATAGCTGAATTTAATTTCTGTACTTCAAATTTCTAGAATCACTGAATCAGGATAGTTGAATGGATCTTTAGATGGTTTGGTAATTAGGGATTTTACTTTCTGCAAAAGTAATCTAGATGTTGTTTCGTGAATCTTTTAATTCTAGATTAAGGATTGTAAGAAGGTACTTCTGATTGCAGTTTCGAGAAAGTAAATTAGATTAAGTGGATTATGAGATGAGTGTGGCTGAACAAAAAAATAGGGTCATTTACTTACAACATCAGCTACTTAGTGTTTAAAGCATATATAGTGCATATTATCCTTGAAATAAGAGACTTACCTGGGTTGATAATTTATATTGAACACTCTGTATGTTGGCTTTAATTAACTTGAATATAGGGTGCCCAATAAATATGTGGAAAATATTTGCAGTGATAATGGCTGGTTATGTCTTTGCAGTAAAGATCAATTTCTTTATCATAACAGTTTTCCATTAAGTCCTTCATTTCTGTTTTTTATCAAGCATGAGGAGAAACTTTGTTTATGGGATCATTTTCTTGATTGGCTTCACTGGAAGTTAGAATTTACTTTATTGGGAATCGATGTTCAGTAAGTAGGGTAGGTAGGTGCGAATAAGATCGACATGTTGAGCATTTCTTTTAGCAATTTTTCAGTTCGTTTTTAGTATCAATTCAATTTTTTTTTTCAAAAGCAAGTTGGGGATTTCAAGAAAATCTTGGGACCAGGCCAATGGATCAAGCGTTGGGTGTACGAGGTTATTTTCTACCTCACAAGGAGGATAGCATCCCCGAGTTGGAGCTGTTGTTAGTAGATAAAACAATATGAGTAACAGACATGATCCTGAAGAGGAAGAAGCAATGGGAGAAAATCATCATCGTGAGGGTAATTTCATGCCTAAAGGGACAGTGGCTACACTTCAGTTCCCGATTCAACAACCAGAAGGGATAGCCCCCATGAAAAATATATTGCCATCGGTCCTGCCTCGCTTTTATGGAAAAGCGGCAGAGGATTTGGACGAATTTATTTTTGAATTTGACATCCTTTGTCGCAATTATGACAACACCACCAATGCACAGAAGCTAAAGCTCTTCCCTGCCACTCTAAAGGACAATGCATTACGTTGGTTTATGAGCCTGGGAGGCAGAACTGTCACTAACTGGGATAGGATGAAACAGGTGTTTCTGGAGAAATATTAGGAGTATTGCAATACCAAGGATAAGAGAGAAGAACTGTTTAAAATGGTACAGAAGGACGATGAAAGTCTAGAAGATTTTGTTGAAAGGATTTTATATAATGTGCAGAGAGCTAGAAAGACTAGTATGGGGTTAGATGTGCTCAAAATAATCTGATTTCATGGGATTAGGGATGATTTCCAAGACATGTTAAACCTATTAGGAAAGGGGGATATCTCCAAGGAGTCCTTTGAGAAGATCGTGAAACTATGCAAAAGGTATTCCAGGGAGTCTTCTAGGAATACATATGGGACAAATGAGACAAATTAGAGCGTGATGTCTTTGAGAGAACGCATAAGTCATTTAATGGAGGAGCCACCTGTGCAGAGATAGGAAATCTCCTTGAAAATTTCAAAACAGAAATGATGAGCTCCATCTCCTTGGAGATATATGTCCCAAGGTAAAAGTAGAAACAAGCAGTAAAGGATCTCAGACTAGGTGTATTCTTCCCTAGATGTAGGAAGAACCACCCTCTGAAGGAGTGTCCACTCGACAAGGTAGAAGTGTGTCAGCTTTGCGATCTGAACCATTATACAAAAGAATTCCCATCACTACCTCAAGTGAAGGCTGTTCTGCAGGCACCAATTCCAGAGGTGGAACCAACTTACCTTATTGCACAGAAAAAGCCCTGGAAGCCTCAAAATCAAGGTATGACTCTAGACTGGTTTCCATTTTAGAATAACATGAATAATTGGAATAATATGTAACATATGAATACACAATTCCCTTCATCTTATTCTAATCCTGAATGGTACCCCTCTCAACCTGCAATGCAAAATTTTAACTCCTGGAACCCTTGGGCATAGCCACCAAAGCCACCAAACCAACAAAATTCTTGGTCTCCTGGATGGAGGAATTTCCATCCATGGAACACGTTTCCCCATAACCAACCGTCTCAGCAGCTTCCACATCAAACATTTCCTCAAAAACCATATCATCCTCAACAATATCCTCAACCTTACCAGCAGTTGTGGCTACAACTCCAGAATAATGTTGTCCCCAATATGTCAATATGACCTCAACTGCCTACTCAACCTAACCCTAACCCAAATAACAAAGCAGTCCATCAGTTTGAGACTGTCAACATGCCTGCTTACTCCATTACTCCTGTACCCTGCAATGATATCCACTTACGATTAGGAAAGGTAATGGAGCCTTTGATCATTGAGGATGTTCCATCCTCCATTCATGAAGAAGGGATGAATCCACAGTATTTATCCAATACAATGACCCCCATTATCGAAGACGCTAGACATCCTACTAATATGTCGACTGAAACATAGAATGACACATCTATCGACATACAGCCTACCCAGTTGACTAGGGAACCACCATACCCTGAAATATTAATGTTACCAAATGCAGTGGGACAACCATGGTTTAACCTCTTAGGAGAGTTAAAAAATCTTTATGTTAAAATTCTCCTCCTTCAGGCCCTTCAAGACGTACCTATCTATGCCAAAATTGTTCGGGATCTGTGTACAAGGACACTAGGAAGGAAACCCAGGGATCCTCCCACTGTTAATGTCATAGGGAAATTGTCTGCATTAATAATGGGAAAAACCCTTTTGGCCAAAGATGATGACCCTGGGAATCCCACTGTCACTATGCAGATTAGGTGCACACAAATACCCAACGTAATTGTAGACTTAGGAGTAGCAATTAACGTTATGACTATTGAAACTTTAAGGAAACTTGGGATCACTAATATCAGGCCAACTCCTACTGTTTTAGAACTGGTAGATAGATCCACGATTAAACCTAAAGGAATCTTGGACGATCTCATTATCTTAGTTGATTCTTGGGAGTATCCTATTGACTTCTTGGTTTTATAACCTAAGTCGTAGCTAGGTGGACACCCATTGATCCTGGGAAGGTCTTGGTTAGCTACAGCTAATGCTTGCATCAACTGTTGATCATATCATATGGAACTGAGATAAAGAACCTCACTCTCTATCTATGACCATATCATATGGAACCGAGATAAATAACCTCACTCTCTATCCTCCAGCTTGTTCGAGATTAGAAGCTAGAACTCCATTATGGATGGAGTCAGAGGAAGAAGAGGGAGTTAAGACATTATTAACGATAAGGAAGGCCTTAACTTTTAAAGATGAAACTGAAGATGATTCCATTAATAATTTCATTAGTGAGCCCAGTTCTGTCAATAAGAAAATTTATCAGATCCTGAATGCTACTTTAGGAGAATAGGAACAAGAAAATATCATAGAAGAGGCATTAGTCAATGACACTCACATAGTTCCAGTGTTGAAAAATTCAAAAATTTTTCCTATCGAGGTGGAGTCTAGAAAAACCCTGAATATTAATCCCAGCCTTTCCCCGGATGAACAGAAGCGCCTGATCACTCTCTTAAAAAAACATAAGGGGGAATTTGCCTAGGAGTACACAGACATGAGGGGCATCCCCTCTAATCTATGCACCCATCAAATTTATATCAAAAGTGACTTATGGCCTGTGTTCCAGCCTCAACGATGAATGAACCCCAATCTTAGGGATATAGTGAAGGAAGAAATTCAAAAACTCTTGGAAGCAGGATTTATATATCCCATTTCAGATAGCGAGTGAGTGTCTCCACTCATAGTAGTACCTGAGAAGAATGGAAAATGGAGAGTCTGTGTGGATTATAGAGAGCTGAACAAGGAAACACAAAAAGATCACTTTCCCCTGCCTTTCATCGATCAAGTACTTGACACCTTATTAGGAAGAAGTTCTTCTCCTTCTTGGATGGGTTTAGAGGGTACAATCAAATCCAGATTGCTCTTGAAGACCAGGATAAAACTACCTTCACCTGTCCCTGGGGAACTTTTGCATATAGAGTGCTTATTTTTGGTTTGTACAATGCACTAGCCACATTTCAAAGAGCTATGATTGGCATTTTTTTAGAATTAGTTAATGATAGTAGGGAAATTTTTATGGATTATTTTACTCCCTATGGCAAATATTTCGAAGTAGCCTTGAAAAACCTGGAAAAGGTTTTAACTCACTACGAACAGACCCAGCTATATTTAAGCATTGAAAAGTGACATATGATGATGAGTGAAGGAGTGGTGTTGGGAAATTTTATCTCTGTTGATGGCATCTAGGTGGACCCCTCTAAAATCAAGGTAATAAAAAATATACCTACTCTTGTAACTCAAAAAGAAGTGTGAAGTTTCTTAGGGCATGCTAGATAGTACAGAAGATTTATAGAAAACTTTTCCAAACTTGCCTCTCCTTTGTTCTCACTATTAATGAAGAATGTACAGTTTATTTGGAATGAGGCACGCCAGACAGCATTTGTTAAACTTAAGGAGAAGCTATCCACAACTCCTATCTTAAGAGGGCCCAATTGGACCATGCCTTTTCACATTTCTTTAGATACTTTTGATACCTCCATTGGAGCAGTTTCAGGACATCAGGATGGTGAAGCACCTTATGTATTTTATTATATTAGTAAAAACCTTGACCCTGCTCAAATTAATTATACTGTTACTCAGAAGGATTTTTTAGCCATTGTTTACTCCATTAACAAATTTCGACATTATATCACTGGATATCCTACATTTGTGCACACTGACCACTCGGCCATCAAATATCTAATATGTAAACCTGTTACCAATGCTAGGGTAACTAGGTGGCTATTATTATTACAGGAATTTAATATCACCATTATAGACAAACCTAGAAAAGAAAATGTTGTCGCTCATTTCTTATCTCGTTTTACTAACAGTGATGATAATTTTCCTGTTGAAACCACTTATACTATGAAACGAGAACTCGACACAGTTCTCGTTTTTCTCTCTCCTAATTTTAGTAGTTATTTTTACCCCCGTTTCAAAAATGGTTGATGCCAGTATCACACATTTTCATTTTCAGACATTTTTTGGGGCCTTTGAATTATCTTTGTTGTAAAATATTTTTAATTTCTATTTTCAAGTGTGTTTTTTGAAATTTAACAAAATAACATACATTTTTAAGCAATTTATAATGAAAAACATATACATTTTAAGATTTTTTCTATAAAATAAGACATTTTTATGTACAAAATAAGGCATTTTTATTGACAAAATTGTAAATAATTCCAGAAAATAAAGACATTTAAAACCATTTTCAATGAATTTTCAGAGAATTTTTCTCTAAAAATGATCATATTTCATATTAGTTATCGAAAAGTGACGACTCACATAAAGTCGAGAAAAAATATACAAATTATTTGCAAAAAACATATTAAAACCATCATATTTAGAAATTTTATTTCTAAAATAAAGTCTGAAAGTCAAAACATTACTAATATATCTGATCAAAAAATTGTCAAAAATTGTCAAAATTAACATTTTCTTCAAAACATGAAACTATTCAACAATATCATGCATGCCAAATTCTTCATCGACATTGGAATTTTATGGAGCTTGAATTTCCTCAGGGACATCAATGTCCTCTTCCATTGGGTCTTCTATGTCTGCAAGATCCCCAAAGTGCTCCTTTCCAAACACCCCTCCTAACGGGGGTTGGGGCTCTTTTGACATCTTTGCCACAAGTGTTTCACTAAACTCTCCTTTCTTCAAACCAACCTCTTGCAGTTCATCCGGAAGAACTTGAATAGCTTTAATTCTTTGTTTTATGTAATTGCATTGGAGTGGATCATTATCAATCGATATGAAATTTCTTCCTTTCTGTAAGGAGCATGCTATTGTTGTACCTAAT
>LPNX011083262.1:86122-108959 GCA_001517045.1 Pseudotsuga menziesii
TTTCTCGTTCATAGTATATAGTTCTCGTTTCATAGTATAAGTGGTTTTGAGGACTCTTTTCTAGATGAACACTTATTTGCATTTTTAGTTCACTCACCTTGGTATGCAGATGTCGCTAACTACTTGGCTGCAGGAAATCTTCCAGCACATTTGTCCAAAAGAGAAAAGAGGAAAATTATTCAACAAATTGCTAGGTATTGTTTGATAGACGGTCATATCTTCTACACAGGCCCTGATCTTGAGATTAGAAGATGTGTAAGAGAAGATGAAATATTCCATATTTTGGAGGCCTGCCATGATGAGCCTTATGGGGGACACTTTGTAGATAGGAGGATAGGACAGAAAGTGCTAAGAATGGGCTACTATTGGCCAACCCTTTGAAGGGATGCAAAAATATATGTCTAGTCTTGTGAAAGCTACCAGAGGATGGGCCAACCCAATAGATTAGATCAAATGCCTCTTCAACCACAACTGGTGGTTGAACCCTTTGACAGATGGGCCTTATATTTTGTTGGTCCTATCAGTCCTCATTCTAGGCATAAATCCTACATCTTGGTCTATACCGACTATATGACGAAATGGGTGGAAGCTGTGGCTTTGGTGAAAGCCAATGACCAGGCTGTGATCGATTTCCTATATGGTGAAATCTTTACCCATTTCAGAGTACACAAGGAAGTGGTTAACGATGTAGGACCTCATTTTGTGTCACATCAATTTGAAGCTCTGCTACGAAAGTACCATATTTAGCACCGGATAGCTTCACCATACCATCCCCAAGCCAATGGCTAGGTAGAAAGCACCAATAAAGTTATTGAAGCCATCCTTACCAAAACGGTTAAGAGCCATCATTGAGATTGGGCTGATAGACTTCCAAAAGAATTGTGTGCATATCATACTACTTGGTGCAATACTATAGGTTTCTCTCCTTATGACTTAGTGTATGGGAAAAGTGTTGTCTTCCTGATTGAATTTGAAATTAAAACTGTGAAGACAACTATAGAGGTAAAATTAGATGTGACCGAAGCCTATAAGAGAATATTGAATCAATTGAATGAACTTGATGAGAACCGTTTAGCTACTGTGGATCAGACAGTATTAATCTAGCAACAGAGATCCAATTGGCACAACCGATTCATCAAAAAGAAAGACTTTTGCGAAGGAGACTGGGCACTATTATACGATTCAATATTCAAAAGGGACTTCAAGGGTAAATTATGCACAAGATGGTTGGGCAGAGTATTTGATAATGGTACAGTCCGCTTGGTAACCATTGATGAGAATCGTGTACCATTATTTGCTAATGGTCACAGGTTGCAACTGTACTGTAAACCCATTTCAAAAGACACATTTACTTCATAGATTGCAACTGATCCGGAATACCAGTTAGAACAAGGGCAGGAATATTTCTCTGCCCCTAATAATCCTTAGATAATCGTTGCAAAATCTCACGTAAATTTTCTGTACATAAATAAATTGATTTTTTATTTTTATTTTTATTTTTATTTTTTTTCCCTTTTTCACTTGATCCATTTTTGTTTTAGAATAAAATGTGTAGGGAAGCACCTAAAAATCGATGGTCATTATCGGCCCTATTGACCAGGTTTGTCCTTCTTTAACTTCCTGCATCAGAAGAAAATTCCTTGAACAAATATGATGCAGCCATAACACATTCCTTTACTTTGTTCTGCATAGCTGCAACACCATAAATTCCCACCTTTTACTCCATTCCACGCAGCTACAATACTGTAAAATCCCTCCCTTTACTCCATTCCACGCAGCTGCAACACCATAAATTCCCACCCTTTACTCCGTTCCACGCAGCTAAAACACCATAAACTCCCGCCCTTTACTTCGTTCCGCGCAGCTGTAACACCATAAATTATCACCCTTTACCCCATTCCACGCGGCTGCAACATCGTAAATTCCTGGCCTTTACCCCATTTTCTAGCAGTTGCAACACCATTTCACTTTGGTCCATTTTCACCTTTTCTGGCAGCTGCGTTTTTCCAAAACTGGCTAATTTTTCTATAAATCCCAACCACGACTTTGCTAAACTACTTGATTTTTCTATGGTCTGTGGCTACGACTCCTCCATTCTTGGCAGAATTCTTAGCAACCTTGGTTAGCGACTCCTACAAATAGGGCTCCAATTTCTGATGTCGGTGACCCTGATTTATTTTTCAGTGTTCATCATGATTCCAACAAAATTGACATGATGGTTTTGGTTCACCAGTAGAAAGGGTCATTCCAGCATACCTGCAATAATGATTAACTTTAAATGGTTGCACTTCCTATGCGTTACTATTTTCCAAAGATCACCCTTCATTGCATATTTTCGAAGCTATGGTTCTGATTATTTACTTGATTAAGCGTTAATTAGTTCTAACAACATTAATCATACCTTCCTCTCTGTGCCCATTATTACACCTGCATATCGTTAACTGTCCACTCATATGACTTAATGGCTATTTACGATACCTGATAACTGGCCACCTTTCCTAATTTGGAAAAAAAAATTCAAACTTTTCTATGCTCTGAAACTTTCCAAATTTACCCAACTCCACTCTAAGATGTTAATGCATACTCTGTGTTCTAACCTCCATTGTCGAGACCTGTAATCTGTCGGATTGAGACACACTTCTGAATTCAAACAAACATGGGTATCACAGCTTGGCATGAACCTTCCAATACACGAGAACTGAGAAGAAATGACAAAGTTTTTTTCTATTTTTGAAGCTGCGGGCTGGACTGATTTCTTCCAACGCCTGAATGGGTTTCATCGCGAGACAGCTCTACAATTCACCTTAAATCTTACAGGAACCCACTCAAAGGTGCGGGGGTTATGTATTGAAGTCTCTGAAGCGGTAGTTTCCAAGGTCACTGGCCTTCCTCAGGTGGGCAGAGCCTGGTTTGGTCGGAGAACCCCCAATGCGGCTGCAGTACAAGATTTTCTAAGAGAGGGGGAGCACATTCAGCACTAATGGAGAGGGATAGAATTATAGTCATTTCCTTGGCCATGGGATCAAGTAGCAATTTTCCTCAAAAAGTATATCACCTGTGAAGGTAGGTATAAAATTGTTTATTACTCTGAATTGCCTTTATTATCTCATCTCCATCATAGGGCCTTACTGAACATTCCATTTTACCTATTAAATGATTTACACCATATGGTGTGGTTTTTTAGAACAACCAAGCATCCAAACTCCTCCCTTACGCACCATGGCCTAATTAAATTAATAATTTTATGGGCCATTGGCTCAATGGAATCAAACCTGCGAGCAATTTACAGGTCAAATTTAGGAACCCGCCTTTTTGCACAATGTTCCAATAGAAGAGGAGGTAGAAGTACTTGTACTCCTGGGGCCTATTCAAAACCAAGAAGAGTCTGCCAATCAACGGTTGGGGGGAAATAAAGAGCAACAAAAGGTTTGGAGTCCCTCCAATTTAGTTGGGGGGGGGGGGGGGNGAGATTAAATAATATGGCAGCTTTGACAATAGAGGCTAAAACTGGAGTAGCATTAGATGTTGCGACAGCTGAAGCCGAGGATGTTAGAGCTGTGATAACAGAAGAAAACATGGAGGTCTTGACCATTGAATCTTCTCCTGAATGGGGAGGGACTCTGATCGAGGAAGAACAAGAAAATATTGAAATAGAGGATATCCCTTCCACATCAGCTACAAATCTGGAAATTCCAGCACCATGGACAAAAAGGAGGAGATCAAAAGATGAAATACGAGCATCACCACCAATAAGACGAAAAAGAACCAGGTCAATTACAGCAGTATAAGCAGCAAGGGAAATGTTAACCCAAAAAATACTTCACTCAGCTCTACATGGCCTACACCACCCAAGGACACCCATGCATGACCCTCATTTCACCCCATTGGACCCCCACACACTCAAAAAGGCTTAAGAATGAACAAAAGGGCTTGAAAACCCCAAGAAAGAGCCTAAATAGTTCTCCTAAGGGATAAATCCTCCAAAAAGGGGATAAAACCCCTCAAAGGAGTTGAAAACCCCAAAAAGAGCTAAAGATAGGGTGGAAGCGGCTAAATGCCCAAAAAAGGGGCTAAAGCCCCAAAAAAGCTATAAATAGAGGGCTGGGGGTCACTCTCAAACCTCTTCTCCCTTGCATACTGTTATGTTTCCAGAGTGGATGCCTTGAGACCCTTTTTCTCTCAAGCCACCCACACTCCCTCTCCTCCATCTTCCATTAAGCCATAGCTTCCCCATCCAAGAGAGGTGCTTATCCAAGCTAGGGCGTGGTGGCCCATTCCACCAAAGAGAAGGTATAGCTTGTTGTTTATGTCTTTGCTTTGGTAGTTTGCTTATTTTTTCCTAACCCATATTTGTCTGTAGGTTTGTTTCTAAACATATTTTTGCAGGTATTTTGGTTCTAACATTTGTTTTCAAGCACCTGGAGCTAAACCCTAAGAGTGTTTGCAGACTCCAAAGGGGTTTCCAGCCATTTCTCTTATTTTTTGTTTTGTCCCATTTTCTGTCTGTTTTTCCTGCATTTCACCACCAGGAACCTATCCTTCCATCCTATAGATGGAAGGTAGCCATTCCTACCATGTATCAAGGGAGAAATCCCTGCTACATGCGACATGGGCAACCATAAAAGCACAAATCGAATTCCCCACTTTGAGACCCAAAGCAAATGATGCCCCATAGGAACCGTCTGTAGAAGAACCTCAAATTCAGGGACTCCTATATGAAAATGTGTTATTAAAGGAGGAAGTACAATCACTATGAAAAGAACTAGAAAACTGGAAGGAAGCATGTAGGAAATAGGTGGAAAGGAAGTTGCACACACTGGTTGAGGCTACAAACCAAGTAGAAGGATCAACTCTTCGTGAGGCTGGTAATGAGGAAGAAAGAGTGGTTTTTCCTGTGTGTGGAGAAATCTTTAACGAGCCAGGTTACAGAGTCATAGTTCATGCCTTTGTGACACAACAACCCATACCTACAATTGTGGAAGAACAAGGACAACCTGACTAGAAGGATGGTGAAGCTCCCCAAGAGAAACTCCAAATAAGGGAAGTAGCAGAGAAACAAGGTACCGATACACAAGAACCAACATATTTGAATATTCCTGTTGAAGTTGCCACCCAAGTTGGGATAGATGAACCAGAGGTTGAGGTTATTCCTGATTTTGTTGAAGAAGTCTGCGTTGCAACTCCTAAAACTTCTCAAGACAAATAAATAATAGAGATGGAACTCCAGTAGCAGAATGATGATGAGGTTGAACAGGATGCTGATACACAAGAACCAGCATCCTTTAATATTCTTGTTGAAGTTGCCCCCAAATGAGGGAAGAAGAAGAACCAGGGATTGAAAATATCCTGGAATTTAATGAATAAGTTTGCACTATGACTCCTGAGCCATCTCAGGACACAGAGATAATAGAAATGGAATACCAACAACAAGAAAATGAAGAAGTTAACCAGGATGTTGCTACACAAGAACCAACATCCTTGGGAAATTTCTGTGGGGACTCTCAGGCTGCAACATGAAGTCAAACCCGGGATGGTCATCATTCCTGATTTGGATTTAGGAGAGGATGAACAAATGCAATCACAATCCTCGGGGGACACTGAAATCCTTGAGGAACAACTCCATATGGAAGAATACATGAAAGCAACTCTACAATCCCATCAAGATGAAGAAATACAAGGGCAGGGCTTTGTTACACAAGAACCAATGGCCTTGCATCCCACTATCGAAGCTGCAGCTGATAATTAGGTAGATAAGGAGATTAAAATTCAGGAGGAGGTTGTCCCACAAGAACCAACATCCTCGCAAGCAGCTACTAAAGTTGCTATAGGAGAACTCCAAAAAGAGAATACTGTTACACAAGAACTAGCATCTCCAGAATTTGTTTCAGAACCACCTATGGTTGAAGTTGATGCAGAAGAAATTCTAGGAAGGGACACTATTACACAAGAACCAACACCCTTAGAAGTGATCTCAGAAGCACATGATGTTCAATTTGGCACATCAGGTGATAAGGTATGGACTCAATTTCCTCAAAGTTTTATCAATTTGGATTCCAATAATGAAAGACATCTTGAAGAAGAAGAAACCCTGAAGCTTACAAAAGAACTCTCGATCCTGAGAATAGAAGTGAGGAAGTCGAGGAGTCAGGTGGAGAGATATCAAGAAGGGATGGTTTCCATCGCTGAATATAGAAATACCATTAGGGGATTGAAGGAAAAATGGGCAGAAGAACTCATGACCTAGAAACTTCGTGGGGGGGAGTTACAGAAGGAGCTAAAGGAGCTGAAAAAGTTTAAATCCATGTAGGTGGAAAATGATCAGCTGTATACTGTTTCTCAGGAATTGTTGGGTACTAGAGTACCGTCTTCCTCTTACCCTATATTTTTATTTGAGCAGTTCATTTGGTTTAAATTAAGGGTTGTAAAAGAAGGGAGTCCATATGAAATAGAAACCTCAGCTAAGTTCCTAGAAACATTTCTGGGAAGTGATTTTGAGGACCAAAATTTACTGTGTGAGCTTTATTTCCATGAGTTGGCTTGTCCTTTGGACCGCCATTCGAATCCTATCCCTTTCTAAGGTGATGTTCAGCTGAGGGATTTTTTCTCCTTTGTGAGAAATCATGTTCAATGGGAAATGTCTTTCCAAACCTTCTCTCACAATCAGTCCCACTCTAATCTTTGGATTCGAAGTGAACCTCAGAATCTTGGTCTTCTCCTTACTCGACTTCAGAGTTTACTCTCGTGTCCCATCCAAACTCGGCATATAATGGAACTTCAAGAAAGAGTTATTTCTACTTGTACCAACCAGATTTACATGCATGAAGAAGTGGCTTTAGAAGGTAGTCAGCATAGATGGCAGGTTGCCTCTCCAACCCTTATAAATAGGGACCCCTATTGTTACAGGAATTTCGAACAAGCACTTTCCAGGATTGAGGGTTATGTTGGATGCATGAGGGAATGTGGGGTTAATTGGATGGGACTCAAATTTAAATTTCCTCTCATCTGGTGGCCAGCAAAATTGTACAGGGAAGATTTCTCATTAACAAGGGTAGAGGAGTAGAGGTGTTGGAGATATTGCATTGTCCATAAGGGATTTGTAGAAAAAAAGGGAACATTTGAATTCCCATACAACTTTTCTTCTCTCCATGAACAAAGCACAACGCCAGATTCAAATTCAAAATAATGGAGGTTATTGCATGAGGACATGTAACAGGACAGTTGGGGGGAGATGTTGGGCCCAGAAATGGCCCCTTTTTTACCACCTTTATCTACCTCTTTTTTCCCCATCCTACTCTATTATGCATACTAAACAGATGTTTTTCCTTCACGTGGTCCCTCAAGTCATGTAGGTATGGTTAGTCATTGTCGTATTTTATTAATGCTTAGGATTGTGGTAATCAGGGATTTACATCTTAAATTATGCTAATATATGGTGGTTTTATAAAGATAATTCGAGATGTAAAGAATACAGGTGAAGCGAGCCGAACATGCCAAAGGAGGGATGGACATTCATTGCTTAGCTGATCGCCATCCATTCCATTGTTTCTCAAAGAACGCGGTCCAAAGGTATTATTCCATGCGAGCTGTACAAGGGTAGTAGCAACAGACTATGACAGATTTGGAGACAATAGTGCACCGCTTCCCAAAAGTAGCTGCAATCCATGGAATATCTTCTCCATTAACCATGATCATTATTTCTGGCTCGAGTAACATCTTCCCTATATTTTCTGCTCTGATCTTGCCACGACTGTAATAGCTGATTGTAATTAGGGTATCCTTAAGATCAAAGACATTCATTGCTTCCCAATAATAGTAGGAAGATGTTATGATTGTAATTGTATAAATACTGGGAAGTATTCTGAGCCATGGTTTGAACCTTTAACCAAATTATTGTATCAGCTGTGAGGTTTCTTGTTCATCTGCCCATTTTTAATATAAGGAGTTTGATTCTTCAGATCTCATCGTTTTAATGTGTGTTGCTTCCAGCATCTATGTGTGAAGGATGGGCCCACCTTCCCACAGGGATTGCTCTGTTAATTAGGTATTTCATTTATTCTGTTGTGTGATTTTGTGATAAATCTCTTTATTTATAGTCAGCTGCAACAGTTATCAATTGTTGTGTGTCATTTGAATGATCAGTAATTACATCTTTTGCAAAACTACAGTGGTGTGGTGTGTTAGTCAACTGTTAGGTTAACTGTCTTTTATGCAACTGTGTGATAGATTTAACAACCCTATTCATCCCTAGTTATTTCAATTTATGTTTTCTTTAGATCTTTGCAGTTTGTTTCTTCACAATTATAATTGCAGAATTTAATTCTTGTACTTTGAATTTCTAGAATAGTTGAATTTAATTTCTGTACTTTGAATTTCTAGAATAACTGAATCAGGATAGTTGAATTGATCTTTAGATGGTTTGCTAATTAGGGATTTTACTTTATGCAAAAGTAATCTAGATGTTGTTTCCTGAATCTTTTAATTCTAGATTAAGGATTGTAAGAAGGTACTTGCGATTGCATTTTTGAGAAAGTAGATTAGATTAAGTGGATTATGGGATGAGTGTGGCTGAACAGAAAAATAAGGTCATTTACTTACAGCATCAGCTACTTAGTGTTCAAAGCATATATAGTGCATATTATCCTTGAAATAAGAGACTTCCCTGGGTTGATAATTTATATTGAACACTCTGTATGTTCGCTTTAATTAACTTGCATATAGGGTGCCCAAAAAATATGTGGAAAATATTTGCAGTGATAATGGCTGGTTTTGTCTTTGCAATAAAGATCAATTTATTTATCATAACGGTTTTCCATTAAGTCCTTCATTTTTGTTTTTGATCAAGCATGAGGAGAAAGTTTGTTTATGGGATCATTTGCTTGATTGGCTTCACTAGAAGTTAGAATTTATTTGATTGGGAATTGATGCTCAGTAATTAGGGTAGGTAGGTGTGAATAAGATCAACATGTCGAGCATTTCTTTTAGCAATTTTTCAGTTTGTTTTCAGTATCAGTTCAAGTTTTGTTTTCAGAAGCATGTTGGGGATTTCATGAAAATCTTGGGACCAGCCCAATGGATCAGGCGATGGGTCTATGAGGTTCTTTGCTACCTCCCAGGGAGGATAGAATCCTCGAGTTGGAGCCACTGTTAGCAGATGTGCTAAATTTGAGGATTTTTATAGATGCATCGACACTAATTCCACTATAAAAGAGTAAGCCGGTGAAAAATGAGGGGTAAAGGCAAAACAAAAATCATATCTTATGACCTAGAGGTATGCAAAAAAGGGTTTGAAGTTTATTGGGAGGCTTATTCCTAAGCCTGAATGTTGAAATGGATAAAAATCCTTAGGCACGATGTTGGATACAAGCCCTATACAAAAGGCGAAATCAGAAAGGCAGGAGAGAAAAGATCAAAATTGAGCTTCGAATAAGTTTCAAATCCATTTTCTGTGATCTGCGATCCGATTTCTAGCTTTTTGGTCTCAGATCAATGACTTGAAAATATTTTGCATAAATCAATGCTCCAAAAAAAAGGAGGAAGTAGAAAGATCAAAGTTAAGCCTCAAGAAAGTTGAAAATTTTCTTTCCGCGATCCACTTTCTGCTATTTTGGTGAAATTGGAAAGACGGAAGGCGAAAAAAGAGAATTTGGGTCATAAAAAGCTAGAATTCATGTTTCACTTTCCGCTAAAGGAAGAATCAAAATGACGAAAGAGGAAAGGACAAAAAGACAGAAATTTGGTCATAAAAAGATGGAATCCCACATTCCGCATTCCGCATTCCGCGATTCACAGGATCGATGGTCCAGAAAAACTTCCATAAAATATCAACAGCTCAAAAAGGAATAGAAAGGCAGGAGCAAAAAGTGGAAATACAAAAATTTGGTTGCAAAAATTTGAAGTTCTGCATCCCGCGATCCACAGGATCGAGAGTTTGAAAGGTTCTTGTGGAAGATAAACATCGAGGATGAGAGTGGAAAGGAGGAAAGTGAAAACCTAAGAAGTTTTGTCATGAAAAATAGAGATCCTACTTTGTGCTTTCCGGCAGCGTGTAGCTTGATCCCAGATCAACAGCTGGGAAAGTTTCCACCTAAGATCGATGCTATGGAAAGAGGGAACATGCGCCTAGGATAAGTAGATCTCCAATTTGTGAAATTTGGTAAACCCCACAGTTTTCATCGGCCTGGATCAAAGGTAGAATCAGATCTATGGTGGAAAATAGTTCCATTGATCTAACATGTGAGGACAAACAAAGTTTCCAAATCTACAAAATTTGGTAGGCACGACAAGGATGAACAATGGAGATCTAAGTAGATTCTTGATCCACGACCCATGATGATTTCGCAAGGAGAACTAGCAAGGGATAAATCAAGTTGAAAAATTGCAAAATTAGGTACGAGCTTTTTCTTTCGGTGGCTGAGATTAAATTATGATCTGGATTAACGGTCCAAAACAATTTCCTAGGTGGAATATGAAAGGAGGAATGAAACTTTTGCAAGCCGTTGGAGGTGTCGTGGACCATCATTTTCGATCAAGAGAGCTTGAGTTCTAGGTGTCTAGTTTTCTATTTTTTCCCATGACACACAACCCAACATGATTTCATGATTAGCTCGTGATCTTGGCAAATCTCCTAGATCATAATCTGTTAGGATTTTATGTGTGCAGGATTGATTCGCGATTTTGGTAAACTAAATTTTTCTATGTTTGGGGGTTGGTATAGGGTGTCCATGACACTATAAATGTGACCGCTATAGAGGAAGAAATGGTTTGAGATTCTTTTTTGAAACCTTTGTGCTTGGTTTTGTATCTCTACAACTTTCTTAGAAGTATTAATGCAAAGCATTTCATAAGTGTCTGAGATTCATCACGGTATTCAATGTTTAGTATGTGTTCCCTTGTATGCTCCATTTTCATGTTTGTGTACTTTTTTCTAATGTGTTTCTGGTTGCATGCAAGTAATTCGTTCTCTATTAAGCGTTCCTTGCATCAGATAATGCATTCATTTGTATTTATGGTAAATGTATTGAAATTCATCCTCTGTTAGATGCTCCATTTTAGTTATTAGCCTTTATTGTTTCTTTTGCTAAAGATATTTTCAATATCTTCATCCATAGATAGGTTCCTCTTGCTTTCAATGGGCTCTTTCTCCTTTCTCTTACCACCACTTGAAGATATTTTTTTGAACATTAAAACTTACTTTGCCTCTCATTTTGAATGTTATCAATAGTCATTATGTTGTAAGTCCTTTCATGTTTTAGGATTTGACTCCATTACCCAATGGTGTTGTTTGTTTATTTGTCTTACACTCTTTGAAACCCTCCCCCACAGAAATATAGCCTTCTGAATGCTTTCTTAAAGCCAAATGTGTATGTGAATGACCCTATGATAAAGAGAGAGCCCTCTCTGACTGTATAGGCTAGAATATAGTGTAAATATTTGTTTGAAATGGTTACCCCAATGATTCTCCTACCACAACCATAGGAAAATTATTGGGTGATAACAGGTCCAAGGATCAATTATATGCTTCACAGTATGTACATAGACATGTACAAAGGATGTGTTGTGGTACCTACTTGGTACAAGTGTATGTGCACTCAAATATTTCTCAGTCAGTGAAATAAAGTTTCAAATATATATGGATTCTGACTGGTGCATTGATCAAGGAATATCACATATGTTTCTCTAGATAGAGCATGGTGTAAAGTAGTAAAAGTTTATGATGTTCCTAGACATTTTTACCCAAGATATGGTACAAAAAAATAGTACAACTCCAGTACATATCTACAAATACGAAATATAAGGAAAATGTTCACTTATGGAGCTTGGGTCAAATGGCTAGTAGTGAATGGCGGAGGAATAATTTATTTTGGATAGTCATGAAGAGTGATTCATATCTCTTTATTAGACAAGAGTGAATTATATATCTTGTGGTGTTCAACATATATGAGTAGTATTTCCAGAATTGATACTAAGCCTCCATCTAAGACAAGCTTGGTTGTAGAAGATAAATACTCCTCTAGTTGAAAAGGGAGTATTGATGTGTCTTCATAGGAAGCACCAAATAAATTCCCCACCAGTTAGTCATGGTACATGACACATAAATCCATGAGCTGTGATATCTTGTGGAGAGAATCCACATGAGTAGAGACATGGTCAAAGTCTTTGTGACTATTGATATTCAAGAAGAGTTATAGTCAAGATTATCAAAGAACAATTAAACATGTTGGAGAGGTTAGATAGACATATAGCTAGATTAGTGGGGTATTTTGATATTAAATCACTATGAAATTGATTAGGCCTTGAAAAACATCATAGCGAGTGACAATATCACAAGAAACGTCTCCAGATAGTAGAAGATTTAAGAGGTCAACAAATTGAAAGAAAATATGAGACTATCTTTCTGCATGATATTACACATTTGATGTCTTATCTCTCATAAATTCCCTTGGATGTGAGAGAAAATTCCTAAGGTAACCTCTAACAAATATTTAGGATTCGAAACTGACCTTTTCAATCCAAAGGGGGCTCCCTTAAGAACTTGCTTTCTTTAAAATTTTCAATAACAGTTCTTGCATTCTAGAATAATGGCCATATTTTAGTAATAAATTTTTTTAACAAAGACGTTTAAAAAGATTTAAAAAAATGCAACCATTGGGCATGGATTCATTAAGCGAAAGATATTCAATTTGTAGACAAAGGGGATGAACAATTCCTAACACAGGAGCAAGGTAGACAACATTCTCGAGTCATAAAATTCATTGTAGGATGGTAGCAGAGTTTTAGAATAACAACCCATTATATCAGAGCATCAGACTTTGAAATAAATCTAATGTAACGTTAGATGAAAAATGTGAGCATTCAGCTACATCCATTTGGAGCATCAGAGATGAATTCAAAACCATTTATTCTCAATTGAACACTAGAAAATACACATTTAACAAAATACTGAGATAAATATAACACATACACATGATAAAGGATCACAAACTTTGAAATATGATCACATGAATTTCTGCTTCAGAAAAAAGTTTCAGTCTTTTTGTTCTCTGCAAATTATATTGATAGCCAAAAATATAGTCCACAATTGTCTTTCTTTTCTTGGGATCCAAGCCCTAATACATCATAAAATTCAAAATATATATAAGATATCTCCCCCATCGAAAAATCAACAAACTATATGTTAAAACAAATCTTTTGTAACTAAATTCCTAATTTCTAGGAACAATAACTGCATGCTTTGTTTAAATAATAGATTTGCATAACTTAAAAAGTCCATATGGCTGTGATATGAGATAAACAAACTTCTCTTTGGAAATATGACATCTTTCTGTCATTGATGTAATCTATACTTAGTCTTTACGAATTTCTCCACTGTTCATAATCACTTTTTCAGTTCACAAATAGTTGGTGGCACGCCATTCAACAAATTACAGAAAATGTAGGGTTTGTTTAATGAAAACATAGTATAAAAATGAAGTGCAAATAGTTAGTACGTCCCCTTCCTATGACCTAAGTTCGAGCAAACGTTATTTTGACTGAGAAGTGCTACCTATGGATAAAATTGGGTTGAAAATGCTTCCTTCTCTGTCAATTATAAATTCTTATTTTTCATCCAAAACCCTATAGAGTAACATATATTTTTGACTTCTTTCCATGACAAAAGGACTTAGCAAAATTTTGGGGTTTAGAGCTACCTAGAAAACAAAAGAATGCCTGGAATTGAACCTTGAACCGGACTGAAGGAAGAAGCTGGTGTGTATCATATTCTGCCACTCACCCACAACGTAAAAATAAAAATAACCTTTTACTTTTTCCAACACACTTTTATATCCCAAATAATATGGTTTCGGAACTGTTGATAAGCTATTTCTTTCTCACCACTTTTCCCAATGGACTTTACTATAAAGTTCCATGTGGAAGGCGGTATAAAGTCCACGACCACCCTTTCACTTTAAATCCCTTGCAACTTCGGTCTCTGAACTATGTAACACAGGATGAAAAATGAACTGTATGGTTTGAAGCAAGCTCCTAAAGCTTGGTACAGTTGCATTGATTCCTATCTCACCTAGAATGGATTTCAAGGAAGTGAGAGTGAATTGACGATGTACATCAAAGTTAATGAGCAAGGTAACATGTTAATTATTTTCCTCTATGTAGATGATTTAATATTAATTGATGATTTTGACATAAAGGATTTTAGAATAGTCATGAAAAGTGATTTTGAAGAGACTAATTTGGGGCTTATGAAGTATTTTCTGGGCATTGAAGTCCATAATTCTGAAAGTGGCATATTTATATCACAGTCTAAGTATGTAAACATAGTTTTAAAAAGATTCAATATGTTGAATTCTAAGACATCCCCAACATAACAGGATTAAAATTGAGCAACGATGATGATGGATCGAATGCAGATCTTGGGATGCTTAAAAGGTTGGTAGGAATACTTATGTATCTAACTGTGACAAGGTCATACATAATGTATGGAGTGATTATAGTATCAAGGTTTATGGAGTCACCAAAATAGTCTCATTGGAAAGAAGGTAAGAGGATTCTGAGGTATGTAAGTGGAACAAAGGACCTTGGCATTATGTATTCAATCTTAGAAAATTTTGAACTCATTGGATATACTGACAATGACAATGGAGGAAGTATAGATGACAAGAAAAACAAATCTGGGTACACATTTCATTTTGGTATAGAAGTTGTGTCGTGAGATTCAAATAAACATCCCATTGTGACTTTGTCTTTAGCAGAGTCATAGTATGTTGCAGCTACAAGTGTTGCATGTCAAGTTGTTTGGATGTGATGAATGTTAAGAGACATGTCGCAGAACCAACAACCATTTACTGTGACAACAATTCATTCCTTGCACTTTCAAATAACGATATGTTCCATAAGAGAACCAAGCAAATTGACACAAGGTGTCATTTCATAAGAGAATTCATGAATAATAAATAAATTTGTTTAGAATTTTGTAGGTCTAAAGATCAACTAGCAGACATATTTACAAAACCATTAGAAAGGGACACATTTTAGTATCTTTGGAGTTATTTAGGAGTAACAAGTTATGCTCAGTAAATTATGTCATGCACAGAGCAAGTTCCATCTCTGAAACATTTTGTAAAATTATGTTTAATGATCCCCATATACTTATAATTAAGGGAGAGTGTTGGAAATATTAATTACAAGTACATCTACATAACATCTCAACCGAATCAGTCAGATTTTGTAAATGCAATAGTGTCTCAGTCACTCTATCAGATTATGGATTTCTTGTCTCACCATATTTATTCAGCTATGTTTTTTTTTTCTGCAAGACAAGTTGTTAGGTAGATTTACAGTCATGTATTAATTAGAGTCTTTAATGTTAGTCGGTAGCTTCCCAAATACGAGGCTAAGGTTAGTTAGCCAATATTGCATATGCGATATATCACATATGCATTTTCAAAGAGTTACAGATCACATATGCAATATGTGAAACTAAAAAATAAATAAAACAGAGGTCGCGGGCCTCAATTTGTTATTTGCATAGTGAGGTGATATCAAGACATCGAAATACCACAACTGCATTTTTTGTTAGAGCCTTTGGAGGTGGCTTTGGAGGTGGCTTGGATCCAATGGAAGGTAAGTACTCGTATCATCCATAGTTGTATTCAATATTTGTTTATTTTTGTTAATTTCATAGTTTTTATATTTGTTAAAATGAATTTTTTAAAAAATGAATTAAATCAAAACAATTTGTAATTTGATGTTTTAATCTTAACAGATAATAGGAATGTTGAAGATATTGTGCAAAATGAACCAAAACCAAACCCAAACATGGAGGGGGGAAAGACTAGAATTCATAGATTCTGGCTCATTTGGGTGCATTGAGGCACCTTAGCTCATCTTTTAGAGGGGGGGGCCATTTGAGGCAATCGTTAGCCGAGGAATTGGACACCATAAAAAACACAATTTCCAATGCCCAAGGAGATCTATACAACATTAGATAGTATAGAGAATCCATGAGGCAATACTATTCCAATTGTTTGGGCTATAAATACATCAAAAACCTAAAGATAACCAAAGACCAATTTTTTTCATTATTCCGGGACCCTAGCACCAGATTGGTTCCACCCACTAGTCGAACACACATTTCCATAGATTGGTGCGTGGAACCAAATTTGAAATCCAATTGGATGGATCATTGGTACATGGTCTTCAATGAAGACCCTCATGGGAATAGAGACATCCCATTTTATTTCCTAAAGAAGTTGTATGCTGAATTTATCTTGGGGAAACACATGAACTATTTCGATATTTTAGGATTCCAAGGTGTGGGTCATGGGATTCCCTAAAATAGGGAAGGGGATAGGACTGATCCTAACCATGTTCCATGCCCTCCATGCACACTAAAACCCCCTCAGGTATATCCTTATGCACGTCTATGATTGATGATACACATGAGGCGTTATTCGACTTGGAAAATACATTGCTTCAACATGGGACTGTTGTCCAAGGAAATGTAACCCAAGGGGTTAGCACTTCTGAGGCCGGCCCATCACACACTAAGGATTTATCTATAGATCACACTGGAGATGCAGAGTATTCAGAGCGTCATGTTATTCCACACCCTTGCACATCATGTGGAGGCATATGCTATGGGCCTGCTTCAGAGTTTTGTAATGACGGATTACTTTGATTTGTAACTAAAACTCATTATTTTCATATTATATTTTGTTTTATATCACAATTTTCAATTGTTTCATAATTTATTTCTATTTAATTATCTAACAAATTAATGGAAAAAATATATAGTTGGTGTCCCATGACTCCCGAGAATTGCATAGTCTGTCGATTGATGTTGATAACATTGATGGAACGGTCAATGCTGCATATGGTTTTGGTTCTTCACCATTAGCTGTAAGAACTTTAATTTTTAATTTGTCATCATTATTTACATATTTATAGTAGATATTGAAAAATTCAATACATCCTAATCTAGATCCAATATGTTTTATGCAGGGTGAGTAGGATGAGTTTGTGGAATCCCATCCAAGTCCTTCTTATGTAGAGGAAGATTCCCGGACGCATGTATTATTTTAATTATGGTTTTAATAATTCAACATGTATTCTTTTAAGTTTTACAATTTTTCTAATTTTATGTTTATGTTTTGTTACATAGCATGATATCTTGATGGATGACCTACCTCTCCCCCCCTCCTAGGTACATCTATGTTTCGTTTTCTTTGAAAAATTCAGTTTCCATCCATGTTGTATATGTTTCATTTTCTTTGTATTATCTGACAATGACGTATGTTAATTTATGTAGGCATCTATTGAGCCAATGGTGCTTGATGAGCACCAAATTGAGGTTGTTGGTGACCCACCTCTCCGCCCCTGCTAGGTACATGTATGTTTCACTTTCTTTGAAAACATCATTTTTTGTCCATGTATTATATATGTCTCGTTTTCTTTTTATTATCTGACATTGACATATGTTACTTTATGTAGGCTTATAGTGAGGCACCAGTTCTTGAAGAGCACCGAATGGGTCACCCACCTCTGACCCACCAGCAGGTACGTTTATGTATCTCTTTCTTTTAATTGTGATTTTAATGATTCAACATGTACTTTTTTAATTTTTTGAAATTGTCTAATTGTATCTTTATCCTTTTGTATGTAGGAACATGATTTTATTATGTTGTCCAACAAGTGACCTTTTTCGCTAATGAATGTAGAAATCCTTTTATCCCATTGACAGTTGTTTGACCCACTTGTTACACACCTTCTCACATTCCCCAAGTATATTTATATATTGCTTATCTTGTTTATCTTTCTTTTTGTACATGCAAGTATATTTTTCCTTGTGTCCCCCATTGATATGATGACATTGACATATATATTATTTTATGCAGTTTGATAGTGAGCGAGTGGTGCTTGAAGAGCACCCAATCAGGTTTATTGCTGACCCACCTCTCCCCCCCAATGTACATGTATGTCTCGATTTCTTTGAAAAAGTCATTGTCCCTCCATGTAGTATAGTTTTATGTGTACATGCAAGTATGTTTTTTCGTGCACCCTATTGAGGCCTGGCAAATTGCAGGCAACAATAGTAAGGGATTCTCCCCAGTCAGCATTCCCAACTAGCCCATGACTTTTTGGTATGGGGAATCCGTCCGGTTTATGGTCTGGCTACCGTAGGTCAAGTAACAAAAATAAAGGGTTTTACCAGTTGCGGCCCGGTCCACCGTGTATATTTTTGTGTTTTAAATTTAAGTATGATATGCAAGAGCCTATCTAAAAATGCAGATTGATAAATAAAATGAGGAGCAGTCACAATGTGATGCACAGGTTCTTACCTCTCATCTTAAACTCTCTCACATCTAAATCATACACGGCAGGAAATAAAACTAACTAAGTTGTCCCTAGGGAGCGAGATTATCATTTAATGAGCAATGTATTATAGTTCGCGAATTAAGAAAAATCACATGTAGCTATTCTTTGATTCAAAACACATAAACATGAATAGATAGATGAACAATAAGATAGTTCATTGTAGTAAAAACATTCATTATTCATAGTGGAAATTATCATAAAATAAACCAGAGAACATTCATACAAGAACATAAGTTCAACAAGTTAGAACGATCTCACAGCTAATGAATAAAGGTTGAAAATGAAATACTTCCTCTTCAACAACATCCATTGAACAACATTTGAACATTCCACAAAAGCTTTCTCCAACAGGAAAAATTGTAATTATATATTGCAAAACGAAATAGTTCCTCTTACAATGTGTTCTCACAAGTCTAACTGGGAAAAAGTCCTCTTCTCTATCTAACTCTCCCATACTTATACAAAACGCAAAACTTTTGGGCTGCCCAAAATGACCCCTGGGCTTCCCCAACGTTTCATTTCCCAAAATTGTCTTATATTGAGTGCTCATACAATTTACAATATATCACATTAAAACAAAATAATAAAGCACTTTAAGTAGAGGGCCCCGTTTGATTATTTAGGAACTTTTTCCATGCTTGGGCTTCTGATGCTATATTCTCAAATTCAGAAGGCTCGAGAAAACGAATGTTGATTTCAAATTTTGCAACCTGATTTTTAATCACTTCAATTCTTGCTGAGCTTAGGCGTAGTTGGTCATCCAACAACTGTACACTAACTACTGAATGAGCCACTTCCTCTTTCAAGATCTATTCGTCTAGGACCTTGACTTGTTGAATCCTCTGCTCATCCTCTTGATATATGCTCTATAACATTTCTACAAACTAGTCATGTTCTGGAAATGCATCTAGTATTTGCTCAGCAGCCGCTTGGCATCGGTTGTAAGTGATCAGCAGCCTTCTGCAATACTTGGTGCAAGCTCCTCTTGTCTTCTTTACCGCCTTCTTGAACTCTTAGGTTGTGTTTATTGCAAACTCCAACAAGTCATAATCCTACCTTAAGCCTTGTTGATCCTTTGCTGGTAAGTCTACAGGAATCTCTTCATTGGCCTCCAACCTTCCTATCCTTCCCATTAAGACTTCCAAAATGTCTTGAGACCTATCCAAAAAATATGAGGTAGTTTCCAAAATTTCATCCAATCTTTTATCTACCTGCAAGACTCTGCATGTTTCTTCTTCTATGGACACCTGCAGCTGGTGCATTCTGCTTCTTTGTGTTAGGACATGCTCCTTAAAAGGATGAATACTAGTTTGTTGTTCCTTGGCCTCTTTCAAAGATGCTGCTAGTGAAGCAATTTGTCCTTTAAACTCTGTTGCTTTCACTTGAAATCGTTTTTCTATCTCCTCCAAGGTAGCCCTTTGTATTTCCAGCTCCCCAATTTTGCTTTGCAATTGGTCTCTTTCTGCATGGAGGTTTTCATATGCTATTTTTAGTCCATCCTTTTCTGTCTTTAGCTCCTGATATTCCTGCTGCAATTTTCCTAAGTTATCCTGAGCATCTCTTCCTATATTTTCAATGGAAACTTCCAATGACATCTTGTCTACTTGGAGGGACTAAAGCTCTACTTTTGAAGACCTCATTTCATATCGCATGTCTTCAAACTTTCTCTTTAATTTGTTGCCTTCATCCCTCTCTTTTCTTAGAGTGTCTTTTAATTAGGCAGCATTTTTCCTTGATTGCTCAAGTTCCATCATTATTTGATCTACATTATCTTTGGAGGCGTGGATCAATGCTGCTCCAGCTTGGATTTTCAGTCTTGGGTCCTTGTCTATCCCATGTACCAAGGTCTTATCAGTGACCATCATCCCTGATTGTCCACCTGTTTCAACATTCTTCTCAATCCTTTTCACAATCCCTTTTTTTCTCTATCATAAAATATGGTACTGAAATCCAGGACTTCTTCCCCTTTCTTCTGTTCAAAAGGTATCAGCCTTAATCCAGAAAAAACAACCTGCCCTATATTGTTTCCAGCAGTTACAGCAGGCTCTTGAGAGTCAGGACAATCTTGATCTTGCACTTCTTAAGTGTCTATAGGGTCAGAAGTTTGTTGATCTATTGTGGACCCCGTCAGTTTCAGACTTTCAGCCTTCTTCTTTTTTAGCTCTTCATCCTCTTTCTTTTTTCTTTCTTCTTCTTCCTTCCTAGGATCTTCCTCTGCCTTTTTTGCAGCTTCTTCTACATTCTTTGCTACTTCTTGTTCATCTTTCTTCCTTTCTTCTTCTTCACTCTTAAGCCAGCTCTCAGCCTCCTGTGCTAGTCACCTAGCATCTTCTTCTCTTTTCTTGGCCTCCTCTTCATCATCTTTCTTCTGTTCAGCTTAGCCCTTACCACCTTTAGTGGTGATCTTCTTTTTAAACCTTCTTTTTATTGCAGTCATATTTTCTGCATTTTTGAAAATTTCTTCCTCTTTATCCTAATGGTTTGTATATTCAAAATGCACATTGGCTTCCTTGCAATGTTCCGCAACTTTGTCCTGAGAATCATTTCTATGGAAGTTCATCTCCCCAAAGTGAAAATGTTCTAATTCCTGTACAAACTCAATAGCTTTTTTAATTTTTGAAAACTTATAGCTTCCCAGTCTGAAACGTATGGGAGGATAAGTTGCCTTCTTGTGCTCAAATAGAAAACTCCCTGTACCATCCATGAAAACCTCCCTAACTGCTTCTTTATGCACCACAAAATTAGTGGCATACTTGGGGAGCAACGCAGGTGCCCTAGAGAAACCATACATTCTAATATGCATTCCCTCATCAGTCAAACAATAATTAGCATACTCCTCAATGACTTTCAATGCCTCTTAAGACATGCAATTGCATTCTTTCAAGAAAATCAAGGTATACAAGGGCATAATAATTTGTTGACAAAATTATTTATAATGACTATAATGTTTGTGTGCCCATAACAGCTTGTAGGCTGTGTACACAGGGGTTTTCTCCCTGTCCCACATGAACCTTAGGTTTGGAAATGGCTAGGTGCATAGTATACAATCAATTAATATGGAGCTCATGTAGAACTCAAATTTTTTCTGAGACACCCCTCCCAGAGCTGAAGCAATGCAAGCTGAGAGACTATTGGACACAATGTTCGCCCAGTTGAATAAAGTCCCTTGGGTGGCTACACAAAATATAATAGGAACCCATCCTATCTTGAAACTTTTTCCATGGGCTCTCCCAAAAATTATGTTCAGCATTAACGCAATAAACCTATAAGAGGTTCTTAACATAGCTGTGTTGTATTCCCCTGATGGTCTGGTTTGGAAATTCTTACCAGGTATCATCATTATTTTTACTGTTTCAACTAGGTCTAGGTTAATTTCCTTTAACCAATCTTCAGTAAGGTAAACCTGGGCTGGAGGTAGGTGATAAGCTAATGAGACATAACTAGGACTGTAAGCAGCATAGCCCTGCTTGGCAGTATTGGCCAGAATCATAGTAGTCACATCTACCCTAGGCAGAATCCATCCAATCACTTCTGAGCATGGGGAAATCTTAGGTCTGGTAGCTATCTTCATCAAGGCATATTTCTCTATGTTGGCATATATTGTTAATTCTTCAAACCTGGTATCAGGTACTTCTTAGTCTAAAATCAGTCTATAAATTTTGCCCCACTTGTAGTCAGGTTCTGCCCCAGTAGTGTCTTTAGTATCTTCATAAATGTACTCAACCTTTGTAATAATTTCCACCTCCAGAATTCCTTCAGCACTAGGAGCTTTCTTTTTCTGTCTTTTCAACATCTCGTCTTTGGAAAAGTTTCCCTGTCACAAAACAAAATGCCTTTAGGTTATTTGAGCTATTAGTCAACATTCAAAAGAATGAAAAATCCGTATAATCATTTACCTCTGTCGTATTTGTCATAGCTAAATCTATGCCAATGCAAAACCAGGACTAACTAGCAAATACTTCTGCAAAATGATAGGTTTTGAAAAATCCTAAGTCATGCCCGCGACTAAAATCAATCATGAGCGACAAAATGCATCATAACCTCGCTAACACTGTAAAACCTCTACCGGCGAGACTAAGCATGACAATAAGTGAAGAAAAACAAGTCTAATCAAAACTAGAACCTCCGGCGTCGTCAACTTCAGTAGAATACGTTCTAACTCCCCGCTCAAAATAAATCCCATCAAAACCTGCTTATCTTTCAAAATTCGACCCTATCAAAACACGTGGGCAACCAAAATAATCGAAATCAAACCTTATGGTGTCCCAAAGAAAACTAGGGTAAAACCTACCAATTGCAAAAGAAAAGGATATCCTCCCCTGGATGGCCATACGCAGACCCAGAAAAATCAGTGTAGATAGCGTAACGCTCATCTGCACCAATTTCCTAAATAGTCGGACCGGGTTTGAAAGTCCATAATGGATTTCACAACAATCACTCAGGAAAATAAACCCCCCCGCCCCCC